>SNQJ01S0006349.1:161468-173960 GCA_010110895.2 Picea sitchensis
AACATTCACTAAGACTGAATTGGTCTATCATACCTTAAAAGGGTAAGTGATTACTTGAGATTCTTTAGAATTTTGTTTCTGTGCTTCAAATGTATTAAGAGAAGCTTTTCAATATCACCATATGTTTGTTGAGTTAAGAGGTTAGGAAGGTTGGTAGTGTGAAAACTATTTTGAAAATGAGATCTAATAGGGTATAGGTTGGACAGTCTAAGAGAAAGTGTTTTTCATCTTCAACCTTCTTAGTATCACAAAGGTGACACACTCTTTCATCCCATAGCATTTTAGGAATTGACCAAGACCAGGCATATTTATGCCATCCTCGCTTGAGTCGATGGTTCTTATGACTCGATTTTGAAGCAATTTTAGGAAGTCTCTTGTCTTCCATGTTGTTTAACTTGTTCTTATACATTAGGTATATAGTCATAACCATGCTCTCAATGGGGGAGAGGCTTGTTTCTAAGAGGAGGATGGGATAGGGCGTATTTCCTTTACTTTTGATATTATAGGTTATAAAATTCTTTTTTATTTTGTCTATCTTTATCCAGGATTCATGAGAGATAATATAGCCCCATACTTCACATCCATAAAGAATAACATGTGTAATAAGAGTCTCAAAGAGGAGCTTCTTTTTATCCCAACTCCAAAGATCACTTGATTTACAATTGTTTTCAAGCCCATAATAAGCTTTCCATCCTCCAATAATCATTTTTTGAATGCTATAATTCCAATTTCGTGTCATTTCTCTTACAATATTTATTTGATTCAGATTTTTTTTTGAAATAAGAGAAATATATATATATATATATATAGTTTTAAGGATGCACGTCAATAATATTGGAGATTCAACAAATTATATATTTTAAAATATATATAGATTTTGTTTCCAATGTAATGTTGTTTTTAATAACTAATCATCAGATTGATTTTATGTAATGTTGTTTTTTATAATTAATTATTCGATTGATTGCTCGCACGGGTGTAGACGGATTGGCAAGTGCCATGTAAATGGAAGGAAATTTCTAAAATGAAGTCTCATGTTCGATTCTCACCCGGACTTACTCGTGCACCATTCTTGCGGGCTGGGTGGTTGCACCTGGGGTTATAGTGGTAGCCGCCTGGGGATCGACCCCATGTCACGCGAGTACGAGAACAGCGAGTTGCCCATTCCCCCAGTAAAAAAAAAATAAAAAAATTTATTCGATTGATTTTATGTTGATATTATTATTTTTTTTAAATTTCAATCTAAAATTTGTAATCATTTATTAAGAATTTTTCTACCTTTAATTCTTTATCTTTTAATCCATTTTTAATGATTTAAATTTTATTTTTTTCTTTCTCAGTAACAATTTTAAAAATTAATATTAAGATAAAAATTAGTTTGATAAAAATTGGTTTGGAAAAAAAAAACTTATCATTATCTTCTTCAATCTATTTAATTATTTTTCTCTTTTAAAATGATTGGTCAAAAAGAGTGAGTGGTAATCAAAATAGTTTACTAGTTTTTCTATTTTTATTTTATTTCTTCAACTAACTTATATAAAAATTTATTAAACATTGTTTAATATAACACCTTCGGGTCGTATTTTCTCAAGGATCAATTTCGAGTATTTTCTCACTCAGGGAAAACTATTCAAGGGCATGATAACCTGCCTCTTCGACATACGAGCCTGCAAACTAGCATCTTCGACATACGGGCTCGACAACCCACCTCTTCAACATATGGGTCTTACAACCCGCCTCTTCAACCTACAACAATACCAGGTACTAGTAACGATGGTAGCATGGAGGAGTGAAAGGTAAGAGTGATGAATGAATGATAGCCACAATATGAGAATTATACTATATCCCCAAATATATATCCATGTGTCCTTTAAGACACATGGCACCCAAGGGACTCCCTTGTCCCTACTTTAGAATCATAGGATATATTTATATCCATAAATTTAGCTTTAAGGAATATTAATATAATATTCCATGGGGATTAAACCCTCTTAGCCCCCTTTCCCTTTCTAGTGGAGTTTATCCCCCCATACTCATTTGTGGGTCAGTCTATAGCAGTGACGTACTTTATTAATTATATGAGTGTTTACATATTAAAATAATAGACTCATTGGCCTTTAGCATGTAGGCTCTTCAACCTAATAATCACATCAGCCTTGTAGCTTATAATAACCTGGCTCACTAGCCTATAAAACATATTTACATTTACAGTTGGGGATTGACCTGGGGTATTACATTCCCTTACCCCTTATTTATGCATTGTCCTCAGTGCATTATATACCATGTACAATTCAAAATTCTTCAAAAATCTCCAAGCCTTTACTATTGTAAGATTATTGTCTTCTTGGTGCCACTTTCACTAATTCATGTATTTTCTTTATTCCATAGAGATACTTCAGGGAAGAATTCAACTCATTGTTCCATTTGAAACACTCTCATTACTATAGTTATCATGCCATAATCATCCCTAAGCCGCCTCTTTCTTGTTGCACTCACCCTTCTATACTCAGGTATCCCTTCATTGCTACATAGTCCCTTAGCGATCCATCTTGCCAAAGATTTCACACAAGGAGAGAACCAACTCATTAATAGAACCCCACCAAGTTTCTACATGTATAGGGCTCCAATGTCTCCAACAATAGTAGTTCTTCCCAAACATTCCAACTTCAATACCATCATCTCATATGTATCACATACATATAATCAACATGAAACAATACCATAACAATTTCATTTAAAAATTCTATTGTTTTTTTTTCATAAGAAAACTTCTCTTTTTTCCAAAAACATGAAATTCTATTTCATAATTTTCTTGCTTGTTGCAAAAACATGAATCGATCTTTATTATGGATTTATACAACACCATACTTGAGACCATTTTTCCTGCAATGCTTCAATCTTTCATTCGACAAACAAATTTATTAGTAGTTCCTTTGCAATATACTTTCATTGCAATATGTACCAAAATCTTACAAAGTGATCTTAGAATTGTCTACACTTAACAATTCAATCACAACTATCAAAAAAATTATTAAATAGAATGAATTATCATTCTCTACATAGGAATTTTCAGCCATTAGCCTTTTCATTCTTTCATCATCATTATTTTTCATTACTTCATTTCCTGAACAAAAATTCCTGTAATCAATGCTTATGTGACTACTTGACTTACAAATTTTCTGTTGCAATGTCTAACAACCCCTAAAATGTTCTCAACGCCAGGAATTAGTAAGATCTGTGACATTTCAACTGTTAGCATACTCATTTATGTTCGATAACATTTATGCATGCATCCACAAAAACACATTCAACAAATGCATTCAAGAATAACAATTCTACCATGCATAAGTGTGACTCTACCAGTTACTATGCATGAGTGCAACTCTCAATGCATATCTATTCAATTCACATTTGCATTGATTTTCAAAATTCTCTATATATAAGTCATGCATCTCACCATTAGTAAATTGGAAAGTCTGGCCAATGCCTTGACACATTTTCCATACGCTTCCTATTTCCTCTTCAAATATTTGGATGCCTTCCTTTTTTACCCTAACACTACACCAATAATATAATTATGTGGTGTTCATTAGTGTTAGAAAAAAGGTTGCAATCAAAACATTATTTAGGAGTAGGAAGTTCATTGGATATTTTTGTGGTACATAGCCTTTCCATAAGAAAACCTTTCCATAACAAACCATGTCATGGTCTCATACATGACTAGCTTTTATGGCATCCATTCCTATAACAGGGTCATACCCTTAATTGCTTTGGTTACTAGCTCATAACTAAATTAACATGACATGCTACTATGTCATATTATGCATTCAAAAGATAACAATCTTTGATAATTATTATAGGCCTACATCCTTTACCACACCTAGTGGTATCTTATTCCCATTAATCTTTCAAATAATACAATAATGTGACAAAATAAACTCCGGCTGAGGACATTCTTACCAAAATTTCCTTTAGTAATTATGCAATAAAATTACATAAAACTCATACCTACATAGTTTCCATTAAATAAATTTAATGTTACTTATCTAGATGATAACAATAAAAGATCCCAAGCCTATGTTATAATCCTTATAATCCACACTTTATTGTTTTATTGCTTCCTTCTCTATGCACGAACATTATTAGCAGCACTTGCAACCATGCAATACTTACCTTTTTCTTGGCACAATAACCATCATTAGCAACTTCATAATGATATATATTACAATAGATTACTTCTAGTCATCATCATGTTATATATATATATATTAACAAATCTACATTTGTTACAACATATCTATATGCACTAATAAAACATCAATAGCATGCTCATGAATGCATATTCCTTCCATTTTCCTGTACTATGTATGGCTCTCCAACAAGCCATAACATAATTGGTGTTATAGTAATTGAAACAATGTCTTTCTTCCTATATAACTTTTCTTTGTTGTTCCTAGAAGACCTCAATTATTTTTGGATTCATGTATCATTTTGTTCTCTTACCGAGCACTTTTCCATCTAAACCACTCTTGATCAGTTTTATATTTTCAGCTATATAATATGTTGATATTAATTTCACCCTTATTTATTTCCTGGATCCATCTGACCAAACACATATATGACCAAGTTACATTTCCAGCCATGCTCTCATATTTACTTTATATCTCCAACTTTTATTTACTCTTCTGGACCAAACTGGTTCAACTTTTCCTTGATTTAACATATCAACCCTTGTAGTTTCTTCAACCATTCTTTTCTCTTTTCTTAGCCACCCAACCTCAAACATGACCTACATAGTCAATTCTCCAGCATGCCGCAATGCTACCTAAATGTCTCTTTTTCCAATTGAGATGGATTCTCCTTAGATTTTATTTATTTTGCATTCTATACCAAGCATAGAATCATTGTTCTTATTTTATTTTTTTTGTTATTTTGTCCATGACATGTGGGACTAACATGTGGCTAAGAAACCATGACTCAGGGGCATCTAAGACATCAAAATAACTCTGGGATCACACCCAGCCTGAGCCACACCAACCCTTAACATGGCTGGATTTTTTTTCCCCGTAGGTTTCAAACCGATGACTTTAACATCACAAAGTGCCTTAACAACACACTCTGTCACCGACTGTCCTACACCTCGCGGACATATCATCATTCTTATTTATGTTTCCTTATTGGCTTCATTTTAGAAGAAAAACAAATCATCTCCATGATTGAATCCTTTTGGATTGACATCCTAATGTACCTTAGCAATGCACTCCTCCCTTTGGAATGTACTCAACATTATTTTTTTATTGTTGTCACAGTTCTTCGAATTTTGCAGAAGACTCTATATAACTTGGTATCCATCTAATGGTACCTTTCCACTATCTTAAATTACTCTTGAATTTCATCCAGTCTCTAATGCACTAAGATTTTTGCAATTCCTCTATTAGGAGTTTGATTGCATCATTTGAGACCCAATATGCACACATTATATTGCTTTATGCATATGTTGGCACTCTTTACTTATATGCAGCTTCATTTCTTCATATTTGAAGTGGTGATATTCATACCATGCTTCCACTGCACTACTCTAATAACCATGATGGAAGTACTACCCCCAAACTATATGATTGTTCCTTGGAGATGTTATCCTTATCTCCAATCATATACTAAAAACTGACATCTTGACACATCAATCCTTTTTGAAATGTTCTTCCCTTAATGTCGTCCCTTAGATGTACATTGGCTTCTTTGGGAGTGAATGGAATTTCATTATTTCATTCACTATATGATCTACTCTTATTCCCATATTACATTGAGAAGTTTGATTAACATGAGTGGATTTCCTATAGTGGCTTCCCAAGACTTTATGGTTGCACCCAAACCAAGGATAATTTTAGGATGGAAATTTATATTAAAATGTAGAAACCTGGGCTAATATTACTAGTCCTTAATATGAAAAATGTAAAATGTTTGGTGATAGTTTTGTAAAAATATTCAAATTTCTAAGGATTTTATATAGTTTCTATAAAATTTTAGCTATTTTTAAAGTAAAAAAATTTATTCTATGGAATTTGGGCGAATCATTTTTAGAAAAAATGGAAATTGGCGAATCTTTTGTTGGGAAAAAACATAAAAGGTTAACCCATTTGCAAAATTTAGACCCTAAAATAATCGATGACCTAGACCCATACCCTAACATTCTTCAATATTGGCCTTTGATCATCTTGTGAGTTATTGTTGAAATAAGTTTCAGTTCTTCAAGTTCCTTTGCTCATTCTTGATACCAGTTCTAGACTCTCTCATATTCTATAAAATCATACGTCCATATTCCCATTCTTTGCATCACCATATGAACCTATGATATATACATTTTCATGTATTGTATATTGTTTTATGACCTAGCATCCCCATATGATATGCATAATTTTCATCTGGAATTTGTTTTCCAATCATAGTTCTATTTGAAGTCCCTTATATTACTCATTGAGTAAAGTCATCTTCAGTTGGTAGCTTCCTCAAGAATTCATTCCCCATTTTGAAGAACCAACTATGTCTTGTTCCTCATACCTGAAGATGTCAATTTTCTAAAGAAAATTCTCTACGATTTATCATCAACCTTAATATTTGCTTGCATCACATTAAAAATATACGATAACAATTCTAAAAATTCTTGTTAAAGCAAGCAGATAATTCTGGTAACATTTGCACATGTTTTCCCCTCTATGGTCACCATAAATATTCTTTCTTAATTCCTGTGAATTTTGTTACTTATCTCACAATTATGGGTGATTAAATGGACTCCTCAGTTCAATACCTTTCCAATGACTACTTTCTTTCTCAGTTCTGAGTTTTGAGCAGAGAGTTATAGTCATTTGATTATTACCCAAAAGATTCTTTTGAACACCTTTAAACCTTGTGCAAATCTAAACTGTGGTTAAGAATCCTTACACTTGCTCCTTTAGAAATTTGATAGGAGCTCAACTGGGTTCCTTTATTACCATATGATGTTAAATACATCCTATTGAAGTTTCATGCCAATTAGTACTTTTGGCCTTGAATGGTACAGATATATTGCACAAGTTTGGCCCTCCATGGACACCATAAATATTCTTTATGAATTCCTATGAATTTGTTACTTATCTCACAATTCTGGGTGATTAAATGGACTCCTCAGTCCAATACCTTTCCAATGACTCCTTTCTTGATCAATTTTGATTTTTGAGCAGAGATTTATAGTCATTTGATTATTACCCAAAATCTTCTTTTGATCACCTTTCAACCTTGTGCAAATCTAAACTGTGATTACGAATCCTTAAACTTTCTCCTTTAGAAATTTGACAGGAGCTCAACTGGGTTCCTTTATGACCATATGATGTTACATACATCCTACTGAAGTTTCATGCCAATTAGTACTTTTGGCCTTGAATGGTACAGATACCTTGTACCCCCTCCTATGGTTTTTTCTTTATCTGCCAAGATTTATAATTTATCTCGATGACTATTTTCTATGGCTCAAGATATTTCCGTAGAATGCTCATGTGCCTCAATTTGATTCCCGAGCAAGAAGTTATCTCCTTCAGAAGTTAACTAGGGCTTAAAATTTACTCTCCATTGTACAGGTTGTAAATCACTCAACCTAAATATGTTTGACGAATGGGATACATTGTTAGAAAGATATCTTCAAAATATTTAATTTTAGCTGCAAAAAATAATCCTTGGGAAAATTGTTCTTGAGTATTGAAAAACACTATTTAGGACCTAAAAAATGTGCTACAAAAACATAACGTGGAAAACACCGAAACTTTCCAATAATTTTCATTAAGTTCCGATAATTTTAGCTTTCCTTATGCTAAAGGGGATGCTATCGTGGAATTTGAGTCCACCTGGCCACTAAACCTTGGCATATCAAGCGTCAGCCTTTTTCACACTCAACCCTAAGATTCACATTCTCCCAAGATCTGATCTCACCAAATAATGACATATGTTTGCTTCCTATCTATTAAATGATGTCATCCAACGTCATCTCAGAATCTCAGGATGTCAGACTTCTTGACAACTATGACAAACAAAAACTCCTGATGCTCGTAGATAAATGACGAAGATTTGTCTTTCTCCATATCTAATGACTCAGGATTATCACACCCATTCAAAATATTAAGGCCAACATGGGCCCACACTTGCATAGTCGAATCCATGTGACGCCTTTGTATTGGGTTGCAGGGATGGTCAGGGCCCATACTACACCCATATACCTCAATGTGCAAAATTGTATGCCATTAGTATATAATGGTGGAGGATCGATAAATATCAACAATCATCATTTCATTGTGACCCCCTTGACCTACCGGATATTAACAAGGGGTCACCCCCACCCCCCCTTCAAAGTGGAAAATGGTGGTTTCCTTCCCGATGACATGTTAACATCATGATGTACTTCATCCCCTCTTATAGTGGTCTCCATAATCACCAGGGACCCCCCCACACCCACGTGGTGGTTATCCAAAACCACAAGGAATCCTCGCATCAAGGTTCCACAAGTATTGTGGCAATATTTCCCAAGCAAGTCAATGCATGCCACCGTGGCTCCACTTCAACTGACACCTGCCACTCATTTCCACCATCTATATGCCATTGTGTAATTAGATGTCAACCTTCTACCACGTTATTTGATATGTGTCCCCCACGCCATGTTGATGTCAGTGTATGAAAAGAATATCGAAAATTTTCCAAATTCTCCTAATTTCAATTATTTCCAAAATACCCAAAAATGCTCAATTCCACTTAATTTCATAATTTATTTTTTGGGCATCCATTAGAGCTTTGTAACTAATCTCAATAGAACCAATTTCAGTCTTTTGCACATGGATTTGACCCTTATAACTGTAATTTGATTCACATGCATCAAATTCCTCATGAATTCCTCTATGGAAATTGGGGCTTTTGCCCAATTTCACCTAATTTCACCATGGTGCATTGAAAATTCCAAAATTTTGGCCAATCCATCCTCATAAACAACAATTTAAACATTGTAGTGATGAATTACTCGCATGCACCACTCATTGATATTGCTAGAACGAATTCCAATCAATTCACCCACTAATTGGAAACATATTTAAACAATTTTCTCCCAGTCTTCCATGGCCTTACTATAACTTCAAATTTGACAAATTGCAGGTTTGAATTTGTTCAGGCAGAGATTATAAATTAGGAATATCTCATCCCTGGACCAAATTTCCCAAATTCCCCATGAATTTAACAACACAAATTGGGGCTTTATCCCAATTTCACTCAGTTGCTCCTGATTTCACCATAGAAACACAATAACTAAAATTTTGGCTATCTACAAACCCAAATTTGTTCATTATACCAATAAAATTTGGAAATTTTCATTCTCTGGTTAAATTTTCCCGACCTTCTTATGAAATTCCTCTCAATTTCACTACTGTAATTTTAAAAACTGAATTGTAGACATCCTCTGCAAATGCATTTCAGAACATTTCTCCCTGCGCTCTATTAATTGGGTCCATGCAAAATCAGTGTTGAAAATTGGAGCTCTGATACAACTTTGTAGCATCCCCAACTCCCTGCTAGGAAATGCTATATCAAAATTCCAAATTTTGATACCATTAATTTTGTTTTTATTTTTTTCATATGAATAGAGCTAAGCGGAATAACAATGATAATTTATAAACACAATTATCACAAAGATTCCATAACATAAAACTGTAAGGACACCAATCATTACGACTACAAGGAAAGAAGAAAGTGCAAATTTTTTTATTTGTTTTTTTAGGCAGGAAGGCAATGATGACAAACAGTTGAACCACACAACCTGATGACAAACACAAGAATGAAGATCAGGAAATAGACAACTACGACTCCGTGCACTAGCACAACGATCAACTGGGTGAAATATGCACAAAACAACAGATAGAAACGACTACCCACCGAACACAGAACACGGCAACACTTACAAGCTAAGGACAAAATCTACAATCCCGACACAACGGCCTTGAAAACCAGTAACTAGAACCTCTATGGCATGCAAACCTAGTGCATGAAGGTGTTACATTCAAAGTTCCAACAACAAACTACAACGAGCAAACGCCTGCAACGGTTAGCACAGACTCCGACCAAGTTATCATTTGCCTCTATTCATTAAGGCGTGCAATGATCCCCTCATTAGGAATCATGTCGTCACATAGTGATAGGCATAACAGTAACCTAGGAGCAACACAACATATCTAGACCAAACCCAAGAAGATTAAACACACTAGAATATCAAATAATTTTCAACCGCAAGACGAAAAAAAACCCAAGCACCCAAATGACAAATCAACAAGACACAAGGGAAACTGACGACTATAACAATCATACCATGTGCTAAATTCATGGCGCAGAAGGTCTAATGCAAAAATAAATCAATTAAAATACGCGAAACGCCATCTTATGAATACTCCCAAGAATCCATTCTACAATAACTTGAGGCAATAAAATCATCTCTCTCGCTTCTCAAGTCAATATTAATTAAATAAGATCTTATAACCAAGGTCTCACTTCAATCGTCAACCCTAACATATGAATCCTAGTAAGCCTAAGTTAACTCCTCCAACCCTATCATTATTGTCGTTGTCGATAATATTCGTTGTCCAATCAATGTAAGTACTAAGGGTATAAATCGCTAACTAAGAACAATTACAATTTATAATTTATGTAATAAGTAAAATAACGTTGCCATATAATGAAGCCCTTTTTAAACTGAAAACAATCTAATACAATTTCATTCTATGGAACTGCAGATAGTAATACAATACATTCATTTTTTTTAAGGTGTGTGTTAGCTAACCAAACATATCCACTAAATCATAAATACATTCACTGACAACTATAAAGGATAAAAATGCACTCATTATGAATAAAATCGCTCACAAAGGACTGTTCATTGTAAATGCTACCAAAGTTGTTCATATAATCAAGACTTCTGTCTACGCGACCAATAAACATTAAACCGTTGACATATTAAAACCGTCAAAGACATAGATACCAATATGAGTAAATCATTGTTCCTAATTTTAGTAAATCTCCGACACATAATAAATAATCATGCTATTATAAATATCTCTACATATATCCTTGTGTACAATACATTGCTACTACTAAAATTCTGCAAGTGTATGTCTCACACACATTAAATAACCATGATATCATAAATATGTCTTCATATATCCCTGTGTACATTACATTGCAATTACTAAAATTTCTATCACTCAACTGCTATCACCAAAATGGCTGCATAAAATCGCTGAACCAAATGCATTAAAAGCTATATAAAACACTATAACAAAATTCAATGTTTTAGAACACTATATTAAAATGCTAGATTAAAATGTGGTGTATTAAAACGTTATCCCTGTACATGTACACGCAGATTGAATAAAAGGAGAATGTTGTCATGTGATGCAATGTGAATTGTTGCAGAGTATATTAAGGTTGTGTGTGAAATCAATTATTAAATATGTTCACGGTAATTACAACATAGCTATACAATATCGCTATGCATTAGCTATCAATTAGTAAATACCACAGCTACCCATTAGTAATTACTACTCGTCCCAATAGTTTCGCTGGGATATCATTGAAATATTCATTAGGATAGCGTAGGAAAAGGGGTTGGGATAATTAAACGAGAATGCAGTTAAATAAATAAAACACGAGCATATAAAAAAGAAATTGGATATTAACTCAACCATTAATAGCATCCATCCATGGTCAATTAAATGTTAAAAAAAAAGATGAAGTAAAACGCTGCGAGGCAATATAATGGGTGTAAGTGAGTTGTGTTTCGCCAATTAAAAATGCATGGTAAAAATTGCCATCAAATGTAATAAAATGTAGAGAAAAAGTTGTGTTTGAAAGTGCTGAAATGTAGAGGGTAAATGCCATCAAATAATTCGCTGAGTTAACATCAATTCGTTGGTTTTCATTAATAAAAATTTATGAGTTTTACCAACAAAATTTCTGTGAGTTTCCCAATTTCCCATTAAATTTATTTTTCCTTAATTTAATTTAGAAAAACCTCCCCCATACACATGTCACCCATCCCACTAGTTGCACCAGAAATTAATTTCATTAATTATTTAATTACTCCTATTTCCCTCACCCACCTGAAAACGTTCCTAAAATTTCTCATAGGTGTACCCAAATTCCCTTACACATTTCAATTACTTACTGTTAGCGATATTTCTTGTAAGGGGGTTAGAATGAAAAGAATGGGTTAAAAACCCACTTCTATTAAGTTCGGAACGCAAATGCATCCATGTTTAATTGGAAATCAACTATGGACGACAGGATTTCGCGTGCCCAGATCAACGACGCACATCGGATTCCGAAGCCCCCCCACCTTTCTACCTTTAAGTGGATGGGGGGGTCCGGAATAGAGGGCGCACCTCTTCAATGGTCATGATCGAAGCGCCCGGATCAACGGCGCGCAGGGTGATTCCG
>SNQJ01S0006349.1:174010-194620 GCA_010110895.2 Picea sitchensis
CTTTAGGTAAAAGTTTATTTCTTTAGTATGTGTTTGTAGTTGTGTAATAATATAGTCATGATATGTTCTAGACATAAAGTGATCTGACGAATCATATTCTCCTCGATATTATTGGCTATTGATATGTGTATTAACACCTAAGTGGCCCATGATATCTATTTAAAAAGTATGGATGGTCATTTTTTGAAGATCAATTATGAGAAAATTTTATTTACAAATTTTTCTTTTGCATTAATATATTTCCTCAAGTGGCCAGGTTGACAGGGGTTGTGGATTTTTTCCCTCTTATATGGTTTTAACCATGTAAAACCACTAGTGTATCGATCTTTGATATGATTGTGTGAGAATTTTTTTAAGGCGTTCATCTTGTGTGGAGATACCCTATTTTTTCAAAAATTCAACAACTTTCCTTGAAGATAGAAAACATGGAGTTGATCTCATTTAAATATTAACCTAATGTTTTGGGTAGCAGTCATAGTGATAAAGTTTTATTTTTTTCAAAATGGAGTTGAATATTTTAAATAGACATGATGTTTCTCTTTCATGGTGTGTTTCTCCACTACCCACAAGCATCTGTAACCTTGGTAGAGTCACCCTGGCATCATAGACCTTGCTCCATTTCTAGTGAATTTCCATAGCCCCAACAAAGATATATGCATTCCCCCATATATGACTAAATTTCCTCTCCCACTCCTTTTACAAAATTAGATGCATATGTTATAGCAATGGTGGATGGGGGAAACAAGTAGTCTTTATAACCAAGTGGGGTTAATGCCTATTTTTAGGAAAAATATTAATCATGCCTAAATAATAAATATATGCCTAACACACACACATTCCCTAGAGGTATTTCAAACCTTTCTCATGGTGTGCTCATTTAATGTGAATGGTGGCACCTTTACGTTAGATAAATCACTACTTAACTTAACTTTCAATATTTTTCAAGACTCAGTTGTTTGAGGAGGCCCCAAATCCAACATTTTTGTAACTTCTTCATGTAGTATGGGATATTTATTCACAACTTCTTGTTTAATTCATAAATAAGGAACAATATGAGGTATTACATGGATTAGAAAGACTTGTGCATGCTCTCTTAAGACCATGCACTTAACCCCTTCAGGGATTTTGCAAATTGATTAGCAGGTGTACAAGCTATGTGGAGAAAAAATATTTCCAAAAAGAAAGAAATGTAAGTTCAAATTTTCAATTAAAAAATAAATCTATTAAACAAAATTCAGAATAAAGAAAAAGAATAAAACTTATTCTAGAAACTTAAAGATCAAATTAGTGAAGAACCAAAAAAAAGACTAATGAATTGAAAACTACTATGTACATGTCAACCACCCTTAGGTAGCTAACAAAAGTATCTCTTTAGAATTTGGTCATTGATAGAGAGAAGTTCCACCTATCCCTCCATATTTTGCAATTTATAAGTGCCAAGACCTAGTTTTCCAACCACTTGAAATGGACAAAGCCATAAGTGTTGAAACTCCATGTGCTCTCCTTTAGGCTGATTTAGTTTATACCACTTCAAAGCAAGGTCTCTTTCCTCAAATATTGTGCATGTTTTCAAATGTTTTTCAAACTATATTTTCACCATCTGCTATTGAACACACATCTTCTTATATTTATAGATTTATTAAGAGATTAATTCATCTTTGGATAGTTGGTGTTAGCGCTCTGTAAACTTTGTTCGACTGAGAAAACAAATGACAAAGGCAACCTACAAACCAACTTTGAGGCCGAAAACTAGCCTTTCTGACCTGGAGAGGGCTCTCTCTGAGACTTCGTCTCTATACAGGTTATGGTTTTAAACTATCGGCTAGATTTAACACTTTTATGCAATATTTTTGGTTCTCTTGGCGAAAGAAAAGAAAGACCTTGGGCTATGGAGTCAATTTAAGAAAACAATAGAAACAAACGACGTAGTGACTGAACCTGAGATGATAAAGGATAAGTAAGAAACATTATTTCAGTTAAAACTCGTTGTGTATGGCAGGAGAAAAACACATGAAGCAACTCGGAGCACCGCTGGGGATGAATTTAGAGTTCACTTAGAGGAAACATAGTCATCTAAATGGTGCAAATCTAGAGCACCACACGGTGAATTCTAGATTCGAATCACGTTCCGATTTAGACAAAATACATATATGAATATAAAGAACACAGGAAAGCACGTACGCAAAGAGAGAATATAATACATCAAACTACTACCATTAGAATATTTTCGTCAAAGTTTCAGGACCTTTGCATGAAGTTTCAATCAAGCTCAAAAGCTACATTCAATAGTCATTGTCTACACTTTTTTTTCCAATTAACTCAACTTACATTGAAAAGATGAAATATATAGACCAGGGTATGTCGCTTGAGATACCCTACTCTCTAACTACTATCCCTAGATATTAGGCTCTGACTATTCTTTTCTAGATGACTTTTCGCATGACACTTTACAAAAAATAGAAACTGACTATACTCAATCGCACAATAATCGACGTCTTTTACATGACAACTCGATCATCAACAAGATTTCATCGTTAGAGAGTGATGTGTCGATGTTTTTCCTTTAACAGGCTATCAGGACAATCAAATGCTCTATCAGACTCTAGTAACCCATTGTAATGGCCTTGATTTCTGCCCCGCGATCATTTGCTGGAGCATGCATTTGGCGGGTAACCGTGGACTGTCGTAGGTGTTTCCAAGATGGCACCACCATTTACGGGAAAATGTCTTTCTTCAAATTGTCGTGTGTCCAACGTACACCTGTCCTTTGTAATAGATGGGTCTCCAGCGTTTTGCATCGTATTCTTGTTTCACAGGTGCCTGTTAGATTCCCTACTTTCCGGTGGAAAACAGGACACAGGGAGACAAAATTTGCGCCACGTTGAGAAGACAAAAATGGAGTCGTTCGATCATGCTTTTGGCTTCATTTGCATTTTGTAAATTTGAAGCATTCTCCTGAGAGACCAGTTGTGCCTTTCCAGATTCGTTACTTTCCTTTGCATAACTGTGTTCCCTTTCAGCCTCTTCCGCGCGCTAGCCAGAACCATGCAGACGTTTTCCAGTGTGAGTCCGCATTCCTTGAAGTGCTTTGAATTTCTTTCTTATGACATCCTATGTGCTTCGCGCAGTTGGATGATTGTATCTTGCGCTTCCATGAGCTGCCTCTTGAGCCAAGTCATGTTCCCCTCTCGGCCCTGTGATGTCGATGCCTCAAGGGTCTTTGTTGCTAACTGTTGTCTCAACTCCCTGTTCTCTTAGTGTAGCTCAACAATAGCGAGTTGCACTTTCTTTAGCTGCTACGATGGTTCATGAGTATTCATGCCTTCATTGTTTCTCCTTCTCTTTCTGTCACAGGCTTTTTGACTTGGACCTTCGACGGGTTCCAGCCGAATGGCGTGCATGAGTAACTCTTCGGCGATCGACTTTGCATGTGGTTCGCTCGGGACTTGGGCCTTCCCGGTCTCTTTATTATTCCTTGGCCTGCCCCTCTTCCGAGGTATCGATTGTTGGGGAGATGAGGCTTCCAATGTATTTCCTTCTTCCGCAGCCCTTCCTATTTTCGCCTCTGCGTGGTGGGATGTTACTTTTCCCATGGGTGAAAAAGAATCTCCTTTGGGGTCCCTGGGGATGTCGGTTGTGAGTAGAAACAAATCTCAGTTTTCGCCCAATCGTATCATCTCCTCAACTATCAACAATTTAATCAACGAGACATGAGATGGTTTCCTCTTCAGATAGTTTGCTTCAGCCCGAAATGCGTTTGCCATTTCTTGGAGGCTTTGGTGCAAGAAGAAAGGAACATTTAATGGTCTCCTTTCTGTGAAATGCATCAGCAATCTGATGTGATGTGGGTGAATTCTAGCAAACCTTCCTTCATAGGTGAAATATTTCTTAATCGCTCTCAAGAGCTTCCAAAAAGGCTCCTGCAAATATCTACTTGGAATGCCCCCTTTGACTTTCCCATTTAAATAGTCTGGTTTGATGAACTCCTCATAGCATGGGGCATCCAAAGGCATGCCTCTACACCACCTTTCACTGCGTGGAGGGATCTCTGTTGTGGCTGATAGGGTTTCCTCTGTTACCTAGAAAGTGATTCCTGCATTTACTGCACAGAACCCATTGAACCCGAGTGCAATATTTTCTGCCAGTTTCATGTTGAATCCTTGGATTTTCCTACAAAAGACCATGCATCTGACATGTTCAAAATATGCTCTGACATCCGGATCTTCATTTACCAATGCCAAGTTTTGAGGTTCAGGCCCCACACTTCTGCTACTTTGCGCACCTTTCCTTATGTTCTGGGATATTTCCATGGTGCAACACATATTTTTTCTAAACGTAGTGGATTTGGCATGGACCCAAGGCGATAATATTGATTGACCAGGGTTTGTGATGCAGTTGAAGGAAATCTAATTTCCATCCATGAGAAACTCAGGGCTCGCGGGAAGAATTACAAAGAGAGCATAAACTTGGTTGGTGAACAGAAAACATGCAGAGCAACTGGAATTTATAATTGGGTGGGCAAGAGCTGGAATCATGCCAGGGGACACTGAATCCATGGTGATTGGAGGTTTCAAAGCAAGATGAAGATTTTTGCAGCACATCTACGCGATAGGTACACTTCAGGGCATGTAAAGTACAACTAATAAGAGCTGCAGAGTATATGTGATATGAGCGCAATGATTTTTCATTCTTTCTGACTTCAAAATGAGATGATGATGGTCATTGCGTCTGCCGACATGACTTCTATTTAACAACTTGCCTCGAACTTTGGCATGTAAAAACTTCTCCTCTGATAGGACTTGAATATTGGGGAAAAGACCTTTACCACTTACACATGTTTTGGTTGTGACATCCCTTCCCGACTCTAAGGGCCAATCAACCACTTTCTGACTTTGACCCATTTGTTATTCGGTACCTGACCTCACATGCTTTGACACATGGACCATGAATCAACTAAGATTGAATCTAACTGAAAGAATGAAGATGCTAACAACTGGCTCCAACAAGGATGCTATCCTCCCAATGAGGTGGCAAATAAAAGAAGACCAGTTGCCTGGCCATTAGGCCTTATTCAACTTCCAGACTCTGAAACAACGGAAAAGAAAAACACAACCTAGACCTTCTTGACATAGTTTTGACCAAACTCAACATAAACTTAGGGCCTTCACTCTGGGCTTCAATTTTCTGCTGACAAACTGACTCGAAATGCCTTCTTTGAAAACAAACATGAAACGACTATTTACAATGACATGAAAAAAATGAAACAGACCTTACTGAACCAGATAGTGTTTGAGGAACCTGCCATTCACAAGCCCTCCATCAGTGGACTCTTCGTTAAGATATTCTAATAGATATGTGTTGTTCCTATGGTACACATCGATTCTGAAAGGTCCTATCCAAAGAGGATTTAATTTTCCATGCTTTCCCTTGTCTATGTTCCTCGCGTCTCACTTTAGCACCAAATCATCCACCTAGAATTCCTCCTATTTAGCGTGCTTGTCAAAAGTTTTCTTCATTTTGTCTTGGTGCAGTTGTGATCGGTTGTAAACCTGCTCCCTCATCTGTTGTGTGTGAATCAACTGATGTATTCTTCTCTGAGTGTCATCTGGCTCAACCTCTTGTTCTTGTAGTAACTTCCTGATGAGAAACCCCACTGAGGTGGGGAAAACTGCATCTGCGCCATATACGATTTGGAATGGCGACATCAAGATGGAATTTTTGGTAGTGACTCTATCAGCCCATAGCGCGTAAATGAGCTTCTTATGCCAGGCCTTCTTGTTGTCCTGCAGGAGCCTTTTGATAATCTCGGTTAAGCTTTTGTTGGATGATTCTGTCAATCTGTTACCCTGTTGGTAATAGGACGTAGAATGTCCCAGGGTTTTATTATAATCGTTACAAAACATCTCCATTTTATTGGACTTAAATGCAGTTGCATTATCTGTGATGATCTTGATGGGGCACCCAAACCTAGACAAGATGTTGGTCTCTAGAAACTGAATGATGTCCGTATCGGTAGCCTGCCTCATTGGAACTGCTTTGATCCATTTTGTGAAGTAATCTGTAGCCGTAAGTATCCATCTGTGTTGCGTTGAGGATGGTAGATGAATCTCTCATATAAATTCCAGGCCCCATTGCATGAATGACGCTTCGACCGAGATCAGTTTCAGCGGCATGGGTTGCAGTTTTCTCCTTCCATCGAAGATCTAGCACTCATGGAAACTGGAAACTTCTTTGTATACATCTGCGAAGATGTTGGGCCAATAGTAACCTGCCGTTAAAATTGTATGCGTGGTGGTTTTCCAGTACTGATGTCCTCCGCAGTCGCCTTTGTGGAATTCTCTGATAGCTCATTCTGCGTCATATTCTAATAAACAACTCAACAATATCCCTCCCGGATATTTCCAATATAGAGAGTTATCTAATATGTAGAACATAGTGGCCTTCAGTTTTAAGAACCTAGCCTTGGTCTTACTTAACCCTCGGGGGGCTTGCAGATTCTTCAACACATAAATGATGTCCATATACCATGGTGAATCGATGAATTTATGAGACACCTGTGTAGTTGTTTCTTCTCGAGGATTCTCCGTCAGATCTACAATGAAGTTTATTCCCAGAACATCGCAGTTCGACTATACCATCAGCTTTGTGAGGCCCTGACCCTTAATCATCTTTGTGGGCTTGATTTCGAGGTTGTATTCTAGCATGACTATGATCCACTTACTTCTTCTTCCCTCAGGGTTAGGCTGGGTCAGCATGTCTTTGACTGAGTTGCTTGGTACGTAAGCGACAACATGGGAATGTAGTATGTAAGTCCTGAACTCTTTGAGGGATTTCACTAAGGCGTATTCTCGTTTCTCCATAATATTGTACCTTAATGGGGAATCTCTCAGCATCCTGCTGAAGTAGGCTATAGGCTTTTCAAAATTTTGGTCGTCCTTCTGTAATAGTACACCAACAATGGTATGCTCTGAGGCGAACAAGAACAAGATGAAGTCCTTTGTGAAATCTGGGCTAGCCAATATGGGAGCTTTGGTCAGCGCTACCTTGATGTCTTCAGACGATCTCCTAGATTCAGGGTTCCATTTGATTGCATTTCCCTTTTTGAGCATGCAGATGATATTATTTATAATTTCTGCCAGATTCAGGATGAATCTTCTCAAGAAATTCACCTTTCCCAGGAAGGACTGCACCTCCTTCTAGCTGCACGGAGTGTTGATTTTCAAGATTCCCTCTACCCAGCTAGGATTGATCTCTATACCCTCCTTCGAGATTATGTGTCCCAATAGTTTCCCTTCTTGCATCCTGAAATGTGATTTTTTCGGATTCAACGATATGTCGAACCTCCTGCATTTCTGGAAGACCCTCTTCAGATGTTCAAGGTGTTGTTCATCGGAGTTAGAATACACTGTGATGTCATTCAGATAGGTCACGATAAATTTTTCCTTTTCCTCAGAAAATGTTATATCCATCGCCATCTAGAAGGTATCTCCACGGACAACCTATTTCATCGTTATTTTTCCTTACAGGCACCAGGTTGGCACCAAATTTGGGACAACGACACAACCAAATCTTTGATCAGGCCCAAACATTTCACTTTCCTTGAATCGAAAGAAAATATATCGTTATAGGGCCCGGTGATGTCCAAACCTAACTCTTCCATGATCACCTTGGGCATGAGGTTGTGCGACGTGCCTAAATCCAACATGGCATTATGCAAAGTCATGTCATGGACCTTGAGGCTGACATAGAATGTGGGAACATCCTTAGTATCACTCATTTCCTCTACGCACAGACCAAACAAAATGGCAGGGTGGCCATCCTGGACATTCAGGGTGTCAGGAGTCTCTCCCATACTTAGCATCTTAATAATCCGATCCTGATATTCTCCTTTCTTGATGAGCTTGTTGAAACGGACGAAGATTTTAATCTTTTCCATTTCGTTCTCAAAGTTAAAAGGAGGGGAGACCGTTTCTACCTCCTTGATGCCTGTCTCTCGGATTGTTTTTGACGCTTTCCTTGAAACCTCCACCTTTGAATTTCCATTTTCAGTTGCATCCTTGGTCGGGTTGTCTTTCTTTGGTTGGCTCCTGGAAGGGGCATCCGCCTGAGGTTCCCTTATGGGATTTGTCTGTTGAGGTTTTGTTGATGCCTTTTTGCTCATGAGGTTGTATTGCTTTTGGAATTGCATGATGGAATTGTGATAGCCCTTCCTGAATTCCTTTGTTTCCCAAGACAACATATCATCAATTTCCAGCATAATATCATCATTCTCGCTCATGTATTTATCATGTTCTCCCTTCGTAAAAAAAACGCGAGTGTCCTTGTCGTCGTAGCAATGCATTTGATCTTGGATCATCTGATCAAAATATTCATCTACATAATTGTTTTGGAACGAGGGCCTTATTTGTTGGTCTCCCTGCTCTCTATGTTCCCTCTGCCTAATCTACGAGACCGAACCTCTTCTAAGGTTCTGATTTCTGGGTTGGAGGACATGTTGTTCTCGGGTGGCGAGCTTGTTTCCCACGAAAATTCTTTCCATCAACTTCTCCATCATCTTCATCATCAATTCGAACTTGTCCTACGAGGGTCGAGAAGTCGATGGATGCGTATCTCCTTGGGGTTTCTTCCCACCTCTGTTGAAGCTTTGTTTAATCTTTCCCGACACCATCAATTTTACCTCGACTTAGATTGTGTCACTCATCATGGTGTCTAAATTAGCAGATCTTCTCTCCCTCAACAACAAGGCAAAATCGTTGTCAAAAGAGTCGGCGTATCGAAGCTGCATAGCCCCGAGAGGTGGCTGGAATTCTGTGGGAATTGAGTTGTAGACCCTCATGAAATAAGATGAGAACTCTTGCACCGTCTCCTCCGACGCTCTCTTCATATTTTTGTACTACGTTAATAGCTGCAAAGGATTTGTTTTGTCTCCCCATATAGCAATGAACGATGTCTCAAATGCGGCAAAGTTGAGGATGCTTGCTGCTAGGGGGTCCTTGAACTACTTTCTAACCTCCCCCAAAAAACTCTACATGAACAGCCTCATATTCACGTCTTCATGATACACCTCTTCTAGATCAACGAAATCATTGAACCAATCCAGGGGATTTTGGGAAGAGGTGTTTCCCTCGACATCATACAGCTTGATCCTCTAGTTGTAGTTCTAGGGAAAATCATGCAGTTGGGTTGGCAAAGCAAGGGGGGCGAATCTGGCAACCATTTCTCTAGGGGGGTTTGGGATTTGTGGGATGTTCTGAGTTGGATTTTCATATTGCGATATTTTGTTTGGTATCATAGATCGAAACCTATTCTCGTCGAAGACTATATGATCCAAGTTGGTTTCCGATTTAGACCCGAACAAGGTTTTTTCGAACAGGGTGTCAAAATCCAAGTTGTCAATGCTTTTCTCACCGTCCTTGGGTAAGGACATGTTTCTGTCCAGGTAATAGAATGGGTCGGACGCCTTCTCCCTTTCCCTGCATAGAATTTTCTCAGGGTCACACACGGGCTCTACAGGGTTTGGGTCAGGATTGGCTTTGGTATAAATTGTCTTCGGAGCCAGGGTTCTTGGGTCACGCTACTCTGTGCTACTGGTCTCTTTAACTGGATTCATCAGGGTAAAGGTTTCAACCAATATAGATGTTTGGCCCACTATTACCCTCCGGGGTCAAAACTATAAATTTAATCGTTCTCCCAGGGAAAATTTATTCAATTATGTCCTAGGAAACGGCGCCAGAATGTTAGCACTCTGTAAAATTCATTCGGCTAAGAAAATGAATGATAGAGGCAACCTACAAACCAACTTTGAGGCTGAAAACTAGCCTTTCTGACCTGAAGAGGGCTCTCTCTGAGACTTTGTCTCTCTACAGGTTATGGTTTTAAACTATCAACTAGATTTAACACTTTTATGCAATATTTTTTGTTCTCTTGGCGAAAGAAAAGCAATACCTTGGGCTATGGAGTCAATTTAAGAAAACAATAGAAACAAACGACGTAGTGATTGAACTTGAGATGATAAAGGATAAGTAAGAAACATTATTTTAGTTAAAACTTGTTGTGTATGGCAGGAGAAAAACACATGAAGCAACTCGGAGCACCGCTGGGGATGAATTCAGAGTTCACTTAGAGGAAACATAGTCGTCTAAATGGTGAAACTCTAGAGCACCACACGGTGAATTCTAGATTCGAATCACGTCCCAATTTAGACAAAATACATATATGAACATAAAGAACATAGGAAAGCACGTACGCAAAGAGAGAATATAATACATCAAACTTCTACCATTAGAATCTTTTCGTCAAAGTTTCAGGACCTTTTCATTAAGTTTCAATTGAGTTCAAAAGCTACATTCAATAGTCACTGTCTACACTTTTTTTTCCAATTAACCTGACTTACATTGAAAAGATGAAATATATAGACCAGGGTATGTTGCTTGAGATACCCTACTCTCTAACTACTATCCCTAGAGATTAGGCTCTGACTATTATTTTCTAGATGACTTTTCGCATGACACTTTACAAAAAATAGAAACTGACTATACTCTATCGCACAATAACCGACATCTTTTCCACGAAAACTCGGTCATCAACAAGATTTCGTCGTTAGAGAGTGATGTGTCGATGTTTTTCCTTTAACAGACTATTTGGACGATCAAATGCTCTGTCAGACTCTAGTAACCCATTGTAACGGCCTTGATTTCTGCCCTGCGATCATTTGTTGGAGCGTGCATGTGGCGGGTAACCGCGAACTGTCACAGGTGTTTCCAAGATGGCACCACCATTTAGGGGACAACACCTTTCTTCAAACTGTAGTGTGTCCAATGAACACGTGTCCTTTGTAATAGATGGGTCTCCAGCGTTTTGCATCGTATTCTTGTCGCGCAGGTGCCTGTTAGAGTACCTATTTTTCGGTGGAAAACAAGACATAGGGAGACAAAATCTGCACCACATTGAGAAGACAAAAATGAAGTCGGTCAATCATGCTTCTAGATTCATTTGCATTTTGGACATCCGAAGCATTCTCCTGAGAGACCAGTTGTGCCTTTCTAGATTCATTACTTTCCTTTGCATAATTGTGTTCCCTTTCAGCCTCTTCTGCGTGCTAGCCAGAGCCGCACAGACGTTTTCCAATGTTAGTCCGCATTCCTTGAAGTGCTTTGAATTTATTTCTTATGACATCCTCTATGCTTCGCTTAGTTGGATGATTGTATCTTGCGCTTCCATGAGATGCCTCTTGAGCCAAGTCACGTTTCCCTCTCGGCCTTGTGATGCTGATGCCTCGAGGGTCTTTGCTTCTAACTGTTGTCTCAACTCCCTGTTCTCTTGGTATAGCTCAGCAATAGCGAGTTGCACTTTCTTTAGCTGCTGCGACGGTTCACGAGTATTCATGCCTTCATTGTCTCTCCTTCTCTTTCTATCATAGGCTTTTCGACTTGGACCTTTGACGGGTTCCAACCGAATGGCGCACATGAGTAACTCTTCGGCGATCAACTTTGCGTGTGGCTCACTTGGGACTTGGGCCTTCCCGGTCTCTTTATTATTCCTTGGCCTGCCCCTCTTCCGGGGTATCGATTGTTGGGGAGATGAGGCTTCCAATGTCTTTCCTTCTTCTGCATCCCTTCCTTTTTCCACCTCTATGCGGTGGGATGTTACTTTTCTTATGGGTGAACAAGAATCTCCTTTGGGGTCCCTGGGAATGTCGGTTGTGAGTAGAAATGAATCTCAATTTTCGCCCAATCGCCTCAACTCCTCAACTATCAACAATTTAATCAACGAGACATGAGATGGTTTCCTCTTCAGATAGTTTGTTTCAGCCCGAAATGCGTCTGCCATTTCTTGGAGGCTTTGGTGCAAGAAGAAAGGCAGATTTAATGGTCTCCTTCCTGTGAAATGCATCAGCAATGTGATGTGATGTGGGTGAATTCTAGCAAACCTTCCTTCATAGGTGAAATATTTCTTACTCTCTCTCAGGAGCTTCCAAAAAGGCTCATGCAAATATCTACTTGGAATGTCTGCTTCGACTTTCCCATTTAAATAGTTTGGTTTGATGAACTCCTCGTAGCATGGCACATCCAAAGGCATGCCTTTACACCACTTTTCACCGCATGGAGGGATCTCTGTTGCAGCTGATAGGGTTTCCTCTGTTACCTGGAAAGTGATTCCTGCATTTACTGCATAGAACCCATTGAACTTGAGTGCAAACATGTCTACCAGTTTCACGTTGAATCCATGGATTTTCCTACAAAAGACCATGCATCTGACATGTTTAAAAGATGCTCTGACATCCGGATCTTCATTTACCAACACCAAGTTTTGAGGTTCATGCCCCACACTTCTGCTACTTTTCACACCTTTCCTTATGTTATGGGATGTTTCCATGGTGCAACACGTATTTGTTCTGCACGCAGTGGATTTGGCACAGACCCAAGGCAATAATATTGATTGACCCGGGTTTGTGATGCAGTTGAAGGAAATCTAATTTCCAGCCATGAGAAACTCAGGGATCGCGGGAAGAATTACAAAGAGAGCATAAACTTGGCTAGTGAACAGAATACATGCAAAGCAATTGGAATTTATAATTGGGCGGGCAGGAGCTGGAATCGTGCTAGGAGACACTGAATCCATTGTGATTGGAGGTTTCGAAGCAAGCCGAAGATTTTTGCAGCACATCCGCATGACAGTTACACTTCAAGGCGTGTAAAGTACAACTAATAAGAGTTGCAGAGTATATGTGATATGAGCGCCATGATTTTTCATTCTTTCTGACTTCATAATGAGCTGATGATGGTCATTGCATCTATCAACATGACTTCTATTTAAAAACTTGCCTCGAACTTTGGCACATAAAACCTTCTCCTTTGATAGGACCTGAATCTTGGGGAAAAGACATTTACCACTTACACATGTTTTGGTTCTAACATCCCTTCCCGACTCAAAGGGCCAATCAACCACTTTCTAACTTCGACCCATTTTTTATTCGGTACCTGACCTCACATTCTTTGACACACGAACCATGAATCAACTAACAATGAATCTAACTGAAAGAATGAAGATGCTAACAACTGGCTCCAACAGGGATGCTATCCTCCCAACGAGGTGGCAAATAAAAGCAGACCAGGTGCTTGACCATTGGGCCTTATTCGACTTCCAGACTCTGAAACAACGGAAAAGAAAAACACAACCTAGACCTTCTTGGCATAGTTTCAACCAGACTCAACATAAACTCAGGGCCTTCACTTTGGGCTTCAATTTTCTGCTGACAAACTGAATCGAAATGCCTTCTTTGAAAAAAAACATGAAACGACTATTTACAATGACATGAAAAAAATGAAACAAACCTTACTGAACCAGATAGTGTTTGAGGAACCTGCCATTCATAGGCCCTCCATCAGTGGACTCTCCGTTAAGCTCTTCTAATAGATATGTGTTGTTCCCATGGTACGCGTCGATTTTGAAAGGTCTCGTCCAAAGATGATCGATTTTTCCATGCTTTCCCTTGTCTTTGTTCTTCGCATCCCACTTTAGCACCAGATCATCCACCTGGAATTCCTCCTATTTAGCGTGCTTGTTGAAAGTTTTCTTCATTTTGTCTTGGTGCAGTTGTGATCGGTTGTAAACCTGCTCCCTCATCTGTTGCGCGTGAATCAACTGATGTATTATTTTGAGTGTCATCTGGCTCAACCTCTTGTTCTTGTAGTAACTTCCTGACGAGAAACCCCACTGAGGTGGGGAAAACTGCATCTGCGCCATATACGATTTGGAATGGCGACATCAAGATGGAATTTTTGGTAGTGACTATGTCAGTCCATAGCGCGTAAATGAGTTTCTTATGCTAGGCCTTCTTGTTGTCTTGCAGGAGCCTTTTGATAATCTCGGTTAAGCTTTTGTTAGATGATTCTGTCAGTCTGTTACCCTATGGGTAATAGGACGTAGAATGTCCCAGGCTTATATGATAATCGTTACAAAACATCTCCATTTTCTTGGACTTAAATGCGGTTGCGTTATCCGTGATGATCTTGATGGGGCACCCGAACCTAGACAAGATGTTGGTCTCTAGAAATTGAATGATGTCTGTATCGGTAGCCTGCCTCGTTGGAACTACTTCGATCCATTTTGTGAAGTAATCTGTAGTTTTAAGTATCCATATTTGTTACATTGAGGATGGTAGATGAATCTCTCCTATAAATTCCAGACCCCATTGCATGAACGACGCCTCGATCGAGATCGGTTTCAGTGGAAGGGGTTGCAGTTTTCTCCTTCCATCGAAGATCTAGCACTCGTGGAAACTGGAAACTTCTTTGTATACATCTGTGAAGATGTTGGGCCAATAGTAACCAGCCCTTAAAATTTTATGCTTGGTGGTTTTCTAGTACTGATGTCCTTCGCAGTCTCCATTGTGGAATTCTCTGAAAGCTCATTCTGCGTCATATTCTAATAAACAACTCAACAATATCCCTCCCGGATATTTCCAATACAAAGAGTTATCTAAGATGTAGAACTTAGTGGCCTTCAGTTTTAAGAACCTGGCCTTGGTCTTACTTAACCCTGGGGGGGCTTGCAAATTCTTCGACACATAAATGATGTCCGCATACCAAGGTGAACCGATGAATTTATGAGACACCTTCGCGGTTGTTTCTTCCTGAGGATTCTCCGTCAGATCAACAATGAAGTTTATTCCCAGAACGTCGCAGTTCGACTACACCCTCAACTTTGCGAGGCCCTGACCCTTAATCATCTTTGTGGGCTTGATTTTGAGGTTGTATTCCAGCATGACTGCGATCCACTTACTTATTCTTCCCTCAAGGTTAAGCTGGGTCAGTATGTCTGTGACTGAGTTGTTGGGTATGTAAGAGACAACGTGGGAATGTAGTATGTAAGTCTTGAACTCTTTGAGGGATTTCACTAAGGTGTATGCTTGTTTCTTCATAATATCATACCTTAATGGGGAATCTCTCAGCGTTCTGCTGAAGTAGGCTATAGGATTTTCAAAATTATGGTCGTCCTTCTGTAATAGTACGTCAACAATGGTATGCTTTGAGGCAAACAAGAACAAGATGAAGTCCTATGTGAAATATGGGCTGGCCAATATGGGAGCTTTGGTCAGCGCTACCTTGATGTCTTCAAACGATCTCCTGGATTCAGGGTTCCATTTGATCGTCTTTCCCTTTCTGAGCATGCAGATGATATTATTTATAATTTCCGCCAGATTCAGGATGAATCTTCTCAAGAAATTCACCTTTTCCAGGAAGGACTGCACCTCCTTCTTGCTACACAGAGTGCTGATTTTCAGGATTCCCTCTACCCTGCTAGGATTGATCTTTATACCCTCCTTCGAGATTATGTGTCCCAAAGGTTTCCCTTCTTGCAACTCAAAATGTGATTTTTTCGGATTCAACGATATGTCGAACCTCCTGCATTTCTGGAAGACCCTCTTCAGATGCTCAAGGTGTTGTTCATCAGAGTTAGAATACACTATGGTGTCATCCAGATAGGTCATGATAAATTTGTCCTTTTCCTCAGAAAATTCTATATCCATCGCCATCTAGAAGGTAGCTCCAGTGTTGATAAGGCCGAAAGGAATCTTGGCATACATGAACATACCCCATAGTGTCGTGAAAAGTGTCTTTTCCTGGTCATCCAGGTGTACCATGATCTGATTGTAACCTGAAAAGTCGTCTAGCATAGACATCTTCTGGGATCCAACTACCTTCTGCAGAATATAGTCCATCTTAGGGAGCGTGTAGTTGTCCTTGAGGGATACTTGTTCAAGTTTCGAAAATCCATGCACAACCTTATTTCACTATTCTTTTTCCTTACAGGCATCAGGTTGGCACCGGATTTGGGACAACAACACAACCAAATCTTTGATTAGGCCCAAACATTTCACTTTCCTTGAATCGAAAGAAAAAATATCCTTACAGGGCCTGGTGATGTCCAAACCCAACTCGTCCATGATCACCTTGGGCATGAGGTTGTGCGACGCGCCCGAATCCAACTTGGCATTATGCAAAGTCATGTCATGGACCTTGAGGCTGACATAGAATGTGGGAACATCCTTAGTATCACTCATTTCCTCTACGCACAGAACAAACAAAATGGCAAGGTGGTCATCCTGGACGTTCAGGGTGTCAAGAGTCTCTCCCATATTTAGCATCTTAATAATCCAATCCTGATATTCTCCTTTCTTGATGAGCTCATTCAAAGGGACAGAGATTTTAATATTTTCCATTTTGTTCTCAAAGTTAAAAGGAGGGGAGACCGTTTCTACCTCCTTGATGCCTGTCTCTCGGATTGTTTTTGATGCTTTCCTTGAAACCTCCTCCTTTGAATTTCCCTTTTTAGTTGCATCCTTGGTTGGGTTGTCTTTCTTTGGTCGGCTCCTGGAAGGGGTGTCCGCCTGAGGTTCCCTTATGGGATTAGTCTGTTGAGTTTTGTAGATGCCTTTTTACTCATGAGGTTGTATTGCTTTTGGAATTGCATGATGGAATTGTGATAGCCCTTCCTGAATTCCTTTGTTTCCCAAGACAACATATCATTAGTTTCCAACATAATATCATCATTCTCTCTCATGTATTTATCATGTTCTCCCTTCGTAAAAAAAATGCGAGTGTCCTTGTTGTCGTAGCAATGCATTTGATCTTGGATCATCTGATCAAAATATTCATCTGCATAATTGTTTTGGAATGGGGGCCTTATTTGTTGGTCTCCTTGGTCTGTATGTTCCCTCTGCCTGATTTGCGAGACCAGACCTCTTCTAAGGTTCTAATTTTTGGGTTGGAGGACATGTTATTCTCGGGTGGCGGGCTTGTTTCCCACGGAAATTATTTCCATCAGCTTCTCCATCATCTTCATCATTAAGTCGAACTTGTCCTCCGAGGGTCGAGAAGTCGATGGATTCGCATCTCCTTGGGGTTTCTTCCCACCTCTGTTGAAGCTTTGTTTAATCTTTCCCGACACCATCAGTTTTAACTCGACTTAGATTGTGTCACTCATCATGGCGTTTAAATTAGCAGATCTTCTCTCCCTCAACAACAAGGCGAAATCGTTGTCAAAAGAGTCAACGTATCGAAGATGCGTAACCCCAAGAGGTGGTTGGACTTCTGTGGGAATTTAGTTGTAGACCCTCATGAAACAAGCCGAGAACTCTTGCACCATCTCCTCCGATGCTCTATTCATATTGTTGTACTACGTCAATAGCTGCAAAGGATTTGTTTTGTCTCTCCATCTAGCAATGAAGGATGTCTCAAATGCGGCAAAGTTGAGGATGCTTGCTGTTAGGAGGGCCTTGAACTACTTTCTAACCTCCCCCTAAAAACTCTACGTGAACAACCTCATCTTTGAGTCTTCATGATACACCTCTTCTACATCAACGAAATCATTGAACCAATCCAGGTGCTTTTGGGAAGAGGTGTTTCCCTCGGCATCATATAGCTTGATCCTCTGGTTGTAGTTCTAAGGAAAATCATGCAGTTGGGTTAGCAGAGCAAGGGGGGTGAATCTGGTAGCCATTTCTCTAGGGGGGTTTGGGATTTGTGGGATGTTCTAAGTGGGATTTGGAGCTTGCGAGATTTTGTTTGGTATCAAAGATCGAAACCTCTTCTCATCGAAGACTATATGATCCAAGTTGGTTTCTGATTTAGACCTGAACAAGGTTTTTTCGAATAGGGTGTCAAAATTGAGGTCGTCAATGCTTTGCTCACCGTCCTTGGGTAAGGATAGGATTTTGTCTAGGTAATAGAACGGGTCCGACACCTTCTCCCTTTCCCTACGCAGAATTTTCTCAGGGTCACACACGGGGTCTACAGGGTTCGGGTCAGGATTGGCTCTGGTATAAATTGTCTTCGGAGCCAGGGTTCCTTGGTCGCGCTACTCTGTGCTACTGGTCTCTTTAACTGGATTCGTCAGGGTAAAGGTTTCAGCTAATATATATGTTTGGCCCACTGTTACCCTCAGGGGTCAAAACTATAGAATTAGTCATTCTCCCAGGGAAAAATTATTCAATTCTGTCCCTAGAAACGACGCCAGAATGTTAGCACTCTATAAAATTCATTCGGTTGAGAAAATGAATGACAGAGGTAACCTACAAACCAACTTTGAGGTCCGAAACTAGCCTTACTGACCTAGAGAGGGCTCTCTTTGAGACTTCGTCTCTGTACAGGTTATGGCTTTAAACTATCGGCTAGATTTAACACTTTAATGCAATATTTCTGGTTCTATTGGTGAAAGAAAAGCAATACCTTGGGCTATGGAGTCAATTTAAGAAAACGATAGAAACAAATGACTTAGTGACTGAACTTGAGATGATAAAGGATAAGTAAGAAACCATCTTTCAGTTAAAAATCGTTGTGTGTGGCAGGAAAAAAACACATGAAGCAACTCGGAGCACCATTGGGGATGAATTCAGATTTCACTTAGAAGAAACACAGTCGTCTAAATGGCGCAAATATAGAGCACCACACGGTGAATTCTATATTCGAATCACATTTTGATTTAGACAAAATACATATATGAATATAAAGAACACGGGAAAGCAAATACACAAAGAGAGAATACAATACATCACACTGTTATCGTTATAATCTTTTCGTCAAATTTTCAAGACCTTTTCATTAAGTTTCAATCTAGCTCGAAAGCTACATTCAATAGTCACTGTCTACACTATTTTTTCCAATCAACCCGACTTACATTGAAAAGATGAAATATATAGATCAGGGTACGCCACTCGGGCTACCCTTCTCTCTAACTACTATCCCTCGAGATTAGGATCTGACTATTCTCTGCTATATTACTCTTCGCATCGCACTTTTCTAAAAATAGAAACTAACTATACTCGATCGCACAATAACCGACGTCTTTGCCACGACAACTTGGTCATCAACAAGCTTTCATCGTTAGAGAGTGATGTGTAGATGCTTTTCCTTTGATAGGATATCTGGATGATAAAGTTCTCTGTCAGACTCCAGTAACCCATTGTAACAGCCTTGATTTTTGCCCCGCGATCATTTGCTGGAGAGTGCATGTGGCAGGTAATTGCAGACTATTGTAGGTGTTTCCAAGATCACACCACCAGTTAGGGGACAATGCCTTTCTTCAAACTATCGCATGTCCAACGTACACATGTCCTTTGTAATAGATGGGTCTCCAACGTTTTGCGTCGTATGCTTGGTGCGCAGGTCCCTGTCAGAGTCCCTACTTCCCGGTGGAAAACAGGACATGGGGAGACAAAATCTGTGCCATGTTGAGAAGACAAAAATGGAGTCGGTTGATCATGCTTCTGGCTTCGTCTGCAGTTTGGACATCTGAAGCATTCTCCTGAGAGACCAGTTTTGCCTTTTCAAATTCATTACTTGCCTTTGCAGAACCACATTCTTTTTCAGCATCTTTTGCGCCCTGGCCATAGCCACGCAGACGTTTTCCAGTGATGGTCCACATTCCTTGAAGTGATTTTCATTTCTTTCTTCTGACATCCTTTGTGCTTCGCGCAGCTAGATTATTGTATCTTGCACTTCCCTGAGATGCCTCTTGAGCCAAGTCACGTTTCCCTCTCGGCCCTGTGATGTTGATGTCTCAAGGGTCTTTGCTGCAAACTGTTGTCTCAACTCCCTGTTCTCAAGGTATAACTCAAAAATAGTGAGTTGCGCTTGCTTTAGCTACTGTGACGATTCACGAGTATTTGTGCCTTCAGTGTCTGTCTTTTTCTTTCTGCCACAGGCTTCTCGACTTTGACCTTCGACGGGTTCCAACTGAATGATGCACATAGGTAACTCTTCGACGACTAACTTTTCATGCGACTCGCTTGGGACTTGGGCCTTCCCGGTCTCTTTTTTATTCCTTGGCCTACCCCTTTTCCGGGGTATCAGTTGTTGCGAAGATGAGGCTTCCAATGTCTTTCCTTCTTCCGCAACCCTTCCTATTTCCGCCTACATGCAGTGGGATGTCACTTTTCACGTGGGTGAACATGAATCTCCTTTGGGTTCCCTGGGGAAGCCAACTATGAGAAGAAAAAGATCCCAGTTTTTGTCCAATCGCCTCATCTCCTCAACTATCAACGATTTAATCAACCAGACATGAGATGGTTTCCTCTTTGGCTGGTTTGTTTCAGCCCAAACATCGTCTGCCATTTCTCGGAGGCTTTGGTGCAAGAAGAAAGGTAGTTTTAATGGTATCCTTCCTATGAAATGCATCAAAAATATGATGTGATGTGGGTGAATTCTGTCAAACCTTCCTTCACAGGTGAAATATTTCCTAATCGCTCTCAAGAGCTTCTAAAAAGGCTCTTGTTACTACTACATATTGTAAAAATTCCGACGTTTTATTTGCAGCGTTATGGAAAAAATTGTCCATATTGTCGCAAAATAGAGGAAATTTATAAAAAAATAAAATCATGTTGCCCGATAACATCGCTCTTTCCACGTTGACGTCTCTCTTGCCACGTTAACGTCGCTCTTGCCACGTTAACGTCGCTCTTGCCACGTTTTCCACTGGAACGTCTCTCTTGCCATGTTTTCCACTGGAACGTCTCTCTTGCCATGTTTGTGAAGCTGTATGTCGCAATTGCCATGTTAACGTCGGTCTTGCCACGTTAACGTCGCTCTTGCCACGTTTTCCACTGGA
>SNQJ01S0006349.1:222048-232887 GCA_010110895.2 Picea sitchensis
TATTCTTCCTCCATTGCATTTCACCATTCATCATGTTCATTGGCTTCATCAAAACTCATGGGTTCTATGACATTTGAAATGCTACTCATTAGGGCATAGTCTTTATACCTCTCAGGGAGCCGAATCTATCGTGAAGATCTTCTCAACTAATTATCTTCCTCCCCACTTTGTGAAGATCTGTCTTCGCCTCTAGGTGAATTGTGACTGCTTGAATTGTCCAGATCACTGAGTCCTTCTTGTTGCTGCTGCTGTCGCTGTCGCTGCAGTTGGGGTTGCTGCTGTGGTGGATGTTGTTGCTCTTCTTCAACTCCTTCATCAAGAAGTCTATGCCATTCCTCATGACTATTGTCGCCATGATTTCCTGCTTTTTGCTCATGGAAAAGTACATCTCTACTCGCAAATACTTTGTGAGTAGAAGGATCAAACAATTTGTATTCTTTGAATTCAGAACAGTACCCAATGAAATTACATTTAATGGCTTTATCATCCAATTTCTTCCTATTCTCCTTTGGAATATGAGCAAAAGCCTTACACCCAAATACTTTCAAATTATGAACTGCAGGTTTGGAACCATACAAGGATTCGAAAGGAGTAACATTATCAAGACACCTGGTTGGACTTATATTCTTTAAATAAACTGCAGTATTTATGGTTTCAGCCCAAAATGCATTTGAGAGATTCTTACCTTTCATCATACTACGTGCACACTCTACCAGAGTTATGTTTTTCCTTTCAACGACTCCGTTCTGCTGTGGAGTGTGAGGTACTGTAAACTGTTGTACTATTCCATGATCTTTGCAATATTTCTTGAAGTCCCCTGATTTATACTTTCCCCCTTGATCTAAACAGAGGATTTTGATGGATTTTCCTGTCTGCTTTTCCACCATGGTTCTAAATTTCTTAAAGTACTCGAAAACATCACTTTTTCGTCTAAGGAAGTAAACCCATGTGTATCTTGTGCAATCATCAATAAATAACAGAAAGTAAAATGCACCTCCTAAGGACCTAATCTGCATAGGCCCACAAACATTAGTATGCACAAGATCTATCACATCTCTCTTTTTCTTATCAGGATTAGAGGATAATTCATCTTTGTGCATCTTTCCTAATGCACATCCATCACACGAAACATTCTCATTATTTAACATGGGAAGTCCTTCAACCATATTCTTTTTCTGTAATAACAATAAATTAGGATGATTGATGTGGCCATACTTTTGATGCCAAAGAATCTCTGTTGGCATAGTTGCAGAAGTCAGTGCGTGATGTGCTTTGCTGGTAACATCAAGTTTGTATAGGCCTCCTGCTCTGACTCCCGTTGCAACAGTTTGGAAGTGGTTCAACAGATCCTTCACTATGCAATAATTCTTGAAGAATTCAACCTTCAAGTTTTGATTTGTAATGGTGGACACAGAGATCAATTTTTCTTTATTCCTGGCACATAAACAACATTGCGAATGTGACGAACTGTACCATTCAACAATGTCACAGGAATGTACCCATATCCCTTGATTTGATGAGTGCGGTCATCACCAAGATATATGCTGGCGCCATTATGTGTTTCTTTAAAATTAGCATACCAGTTCTTATTACAAGTCATATGTACTGTTGCTCCGTAATCCATAAACCAGGCATTAGAATCATCTGTTTTAGTAGATAAAGCAGCGTTAGACACAAACAACCTAAGATCCCGTGATTCAAAATTCAGGGGTTCATCAATATCATCACTAGCAATAAACAATATGAGATCATGATTTGAGGATTTTTCTGCATAATGACCTGAATGTGTTCTGGGTTTCTTCCTAGCCTCATCACTCTTCTTCTTATGAAAGGCTTTAATAATATGTCCAGATCGACCACAATAAAAACAAATCCTTGACTCAGTCCTGTTAGATTGCATACCTTGATTCGACCTCAGAGATTGTTTTCTCTGCGATGAGTTTCCTTTTTGTGACAAACTGCCTCCTCTGCCTCTTTCACCTGATCTCCCTCTCGAGGATTTCTTATTTGACCACAGTGCCAAATCTGTATTCTGAGGCTTCAGATTTCCGTGCCTCTCTTCCTCTTGCAGCAAAATACCTGTCAGTTCTTCAAACATAGGTGGTTTCTCCCTTGCTGCGAGACCTGTTATGAACATCTGATAATCTTCTAACATACCATTTAAGGTAATAGTGACAAGATCAGTGATGGACACAATTTCCCCTATATTTCCTAGCTTGTCTTTCACTTATTTAATGCGACCCAAAAATGAACTAACTGATTCATTTCCATCCATCTTAATGCCTAACAATTTAGTTTTCAGGAACAAAATGCGACTTGTGTTGCTAGTTTCATATAAAGCTTTAAGCGTTGTCCACATTTCAGTAGAGGTATTAGTGTCTCTAATATGTGGAATTATGCTATCTTTAACAGACATACACAACAATACCTTTGCCTTGTTTTCGCGCTTCTCCCAATCTTGGATCTGTGTTGCTATCGCACCGACAGTCACAACAGGTTTCACTTCAGTTCCCTTCGCAATGGTCCAGACACCATAGCTCTCCATGAGCGTCTGCATCTTGAATTTTCAGTCAATGAAATTCGATCCATCTAACTTGTTGGCTTCGTTGAGGTAGGTCTTCGCCAGCGTATTAGCCATTGCTGCAAGATATTCTCTGCAAGTGAAACACCAAGGATATGCATCTTTCCGTCGAGTTTTCTCTTGTGCTGAGCAGTCCTTCGCTCTACCTTCGGATCCACTGATCCAACTCTACCTCTGTTCTCAGCTTAAATCATGCATGCATCCACCTTTAAATCATAACCCCACCTCACATACATACATCAACCTTTAAATCATGCATGCACCTTAATATCCAAAATATCCACTTTTTAAAGAAAAAAACTTATAACTCCCTCTTCACCTTTATGATCTTTAATAATTATCATAAGAAAACTCCACTTTAATAAAATCTTTATACCTCACGCTTATTCAAATTCTCCAACAAAAAAAACAAAACATGCACAAATGCTTACGCTTTCCACGAGCTCACGGCGCGTGAGTTTCTCACTTCTCTTCCACAACAAATTCAAAAATACGACTCATGCTCACGCTCTTCCACGCGATTTGCAGACGGATTTGCTCACGAATTATACCACAGATGGATTTGCTCACGCTCTCCAAAGAAACTATCGGACTCTTCCACGCTCACCACTCACGCAAATTTTGCAAATGGTGGATCAACCTCATGCTCAGCAAAAAACTCACAATTTGTACATGACCTGCGTAAACACAAGGGTTTCCACACCTCACGCCACCTTAGATTGTTTGGAGTCCGCACCTCACGAGTTACTTGGGTGCGGGAATATTTAAAGATTTCCTCACTGTAATTTCAGCTGGACTGCGAAAAGTTTTCTGTTTTTGTTGTGCGGAAAGTGCGAGTAGTGTGCCGCCGCACCCTACCAGAGGAGGGACCTGCGGACCTCTAGAAATTTACTCACCTCTCTTGTGCGGCTCCTCCAACATGCTCTGATACCAACTTAAAATTTATGAAGCAAAACACACAGGTGAGGAAACCCTCACAATCTATATTATTTGGAGAAATACAGGCCAAACTTTTGTTTTTCAGAGTAAGTATATCAGAGAAGTACTTAAGAGATTTCAAATGGATCAATGTAAGTCTTCTACTGTTCCCATGTAGCAGAATGTGAAACTTTCTTGTTCCTCACAAAATATTAACTTATTCTCACCAATGTAAATAGTGGCACCAATATAACCTCATGCTTTTAACCTCCTGCTCAAAGCTCATGCAGTAAAAGTACCATGCAGTAAAAAATGAAAACGTAGGCTTCATGAAAACTCACTATTTCTGCACCTCATGCTTCTATTAGAGTGCGGAGAGTCCGCACCTCACTATACACTTGGAGTGTGGAAATCTCATGCGTTTTCTCACCTAACAATATTGTTAGAGTGCGGGAATATTTAAATATTTCCGCACTGTAATACACAGCTTGACTGCGGAAAGATGAGGTTGATAAACGCGCAGAAACTTTGAGTAGTATGTCACCGCACCCTTCAAGAGGAGGGACCTGTGGACTTATAGAAATTTATGCACTTCACTTCCGTGGCTCTGATACCCAATTAGAATATGAGAAAACAACACACACAGGTGAGGCTACGCTCACTTCTATATTGAATTAAGACGGATTAATTATATAGGAAACTAACCTACTTAGTTAGTTACATGCAAACCATAGACAACTAGACTCTACAGACAGTGAAGTAGACTTCAACTATGAACTGACTCTTAGAACTGACTCTTACTCCATTATTTCCAAGTACTTATACCAGCGTAGCCGACATATGAAAATTATAAAGTCGGTTTCAAATTTGAGGAAGCCTGCACGAAGTCAAGTAAAATTCTTGACAGCATGTCAAATAGTCAGATTTAATATGTCAAACTGTTAGAATGATTTAAAGGATTTAAAGAAACAAGTTAGCAGTGACGACGAAGAGCGGTGAGATCAGAGAACTATTAGAAGAGTTAATATGTTCCTTAATCGACAAAGAAATGACAATTGTATTGACAAGGTGGTTTTCTTGGTTGACAACTAGAGTGGTAAGGTGGTTTTATCGGTTGAAAAGTTTTTCCCTTTTGACAGGTTTGGGGAAAAACCCTTTTCTATATACATTCCTTCGGCATAATAATACAAGTTAAGTTAAAATGATTAAATGAAGGTAAGATCTTATTTAATATTCTTTTTATTTTTTTCATTATAGTGTTCATATTTTCCTTATATGATTAAAAAAATGAAAGTTCATTGTTAATAAAATAAAAATGTTAATAAACGAATGTTTAGAGTTATATTAAAATCAGCTTGGATCTTTTTTAACTTTCTATCTATCATGCTTTGAGAGGGATCCAATCCCCAAAGGTGCAAACCTCATTTTTAGAGTGAAAAACTAGGAAAGGTTTGCACCTTAGGGAATTGATCCCTCTCTTCGCATGATAGATAGACTTAAGATGGATATTTGTTGGTTCTAGTTGAGCATGAAATTTTTAGATGATATTATTATCTATATGTATATGTTTTAGATGAGCTTGATACTTTCAAATTTACGTCATTATGAATACGAATAATAACACAACAACAATGTTTAGTGATGAAGATGTTGAATAATAACAAAATAGAATGATTAAAATATTGAATAACATATATATACATCTTATCATTAAGAAGTGATATGAGGAAGATATGCAATAACTCATATATTACATAATAATTGATCTCAATATGTCCACTTTAGCTTTTTTCTTAGGCACACTGACATACTTTACCATATTTTCATATTGATCATATGGAAATAGATGTTGAAATTGAAGACCATGTAAAGCTAAATAACTCAAAATATTGTAGTAAAACTTGCACCTTACCACTTTGTCTTTTGACCAATATTAATAGTATCCTTCTCTAATGTCAATTCCTGGGATATGTGGATTGTTAATCCCCAAGAGAGTCTCAATGGATTTTTTCTCTTATTATCTCTTTGAATAGGTATAATGGGAATAGTCTAAGGGAATAATTCATCCCATGGAACTCCCACATAGTTATCAAATATTACTAAAACATACGTGGGAGGTTCATGAGGGGATGTTACTGGATTATACACAATATGTTCAACTACACCAAGGAAACCATTGAAAAGTCTTGCATTAGTACATAATTTTGAATTAAGCATAACCCTAGCTCCAACAGAAATAAGAAGCTCATTGTCCAATTTTTTATCATCTACTTCCATGGAGTAGTTGCTTCTTACTCTAGTATCAACACTTCATGCAATAGGGTGATTTAGTGATATAAAACAATGCTTATTGTGATTGTGGAGATCATCATTTGTTGCAAATAAATGTATAGCCTTATCAAATGACTCTTTTTTGGAACCATCCATATTGGTATCTGTATCTGTCATTAGTAATCTCTAGTCTTCTACAATAGGAATTGCATCTCTAGTATATGTCAAAAATGTTTCTGATCATTTCTTTTGGTATCTTTCCTAAGCACTTTATCAAGAGTTACAACAATTCTGAATAAATTCCATAATTATGTTGCATGACCTTCACATGCATATGTAGGTCTACCCAGATCTAGGGGTATTTGTCCCAAATCACCTACCAATATAATTGATCTACCTCCAAATGGAAGAGTAGAATACACCTACTTGATTATGTTAAATCATTTTTCATTATATCATCACTTAAATCAATGCATATTGTTTTACATTATGTTATTATTGAAATCATTGCAACTAATTCCTCTAAATCATTTATCATTGTATCATCACTAAAATCAATGTATAGCATTGTTTTTCATTATTGAAATTAATACAACTAATTACTCTAAATCATTAATCATTATATCATCACTAAAATCAATGCATCTCATTGTTTTTCATTATGTAATTATTGAAATCAATGCAATTAATTTTTTAAAATAATTTTTCATTCCATCTCTAAAATAAATGCACCCTATTGTTTTGTGTTATACCATTGGTCAAATCATTTCAACTCCCTAATTGCTCTACACCATTTTTTTTTATTATGGTCAATCAAATCAATATGCTTTATTGTTTGGTGATATATCACTACTCAAATCAATGCAAGTACTCAATGAGTGATATTCCATTCTTTCTTAGTTTCTATGAGTGGAACATATTAATAATATAAAACTTGACCTCCTTCATTGTAAAACATTCTTCATTTTGATATATATTAAGATGGTACAACTCCTAATGATACATGTCACATTTCAGAATTATTTATAAAAATTGTTAGAATTAATTTATGCTTCACCACCAAGCATTATTTAAATTCCCCAACTAATATGAACACACACCTTCAAATGGAAATGCCATTTTTGGATTCACTTATTATTTAATGTTTAATTGTTTTTAATCAAATTTCTTTTAATATTTGTAAGTAATATAACCAAAGTTCGTTTTCAGAAAAGAATGGGGTAAACTTAAAAAACAAATAATAACTATCAGAATCCATGCTTCTAAGCAAAGACATAAATAATGCAAACCCTTTTTCTTAACATAAAATCCTTGTGGCGATAAGTAGAGAACTATCCAATATCAAATATGTTGCAGAGGTAAAAATTATATATATATATATATATATATATACTTAAAATAAAGACACAAGGTTTAACTCAATTTAATGAGATTAAGATACTAAAACCTATGAGACATATAAAGAAATATCGTAGCATTAGTATGGTAAATGTTTAATAGAGACCCATGCTTCCATCGATCATGTTGATCAGGATCAAGGGAATAAAACTAAACCCTTATATTAAATAAACCATTGACCCATCGAATAAACCATGACTAGGATAATCCATTAACCTGCCCAGAGTTAGACGTTAAACAAAATCGTGATAACTTATGTCTTGAATGTGATGTGATGGGTGTACACCCGTGCCATAACACAACTATTGTTTATAATCGTTGTGTTGGTAAAGACTCAAAGGCCGAGGGCTCGGGCGAGATAGTCGATATGAAGAGTAGAGTTATGGATTTAGTGACTAAATAATCAAATTCATCAAAATCCACTGAAAACAACATCACTATTATTCAATCAACCATGTTGATGTCGAGGGACTAGAGAGTCCCCAACATCAACATTTTCAACCTCTCGTGGGGTTAGGTAAGAGGCGACGGGAATATCACCCTAAGCTTAAAGCCCCGGGTTAAAATGTGCATTGAACTCCAGGGAAAATTTCCCCTAACCTATAGTCCAAGAGTGAATTCCTTTGCCTTGTAATATTTGATTTTTATGCTTTTATGTTGAAATTTATACATTTGTAATAACGAAATTAAATCCTAAAAGTATTTAAACAACTAAAGAGAATGTTACTAAAGTAATGTTTTGTATTTATTTGAGCAAAAAGTAACTTAAGAAAAATTAACCAAAAGCTACAAAAAGTTAATATAACTATGTTAATGTTAAAAAATGATTTAATTAAAAGAAAATTTTATTAAACAAAACATTAGTTTGAAGACTACAAAAGAGTAACACTTAAATGCTATAATATTTTTTATTTTTCTTTTTGAAGTTAGGATGTGATAAATAACAAGAAAAACAAAAAAGTTTATACATATTAAACAAGCTAATGACTAAAACTTATATACATGATTTTTACAAAATAAACATGTTCATAAGTTTGTTTGTCTTTTTTTATTTGTATCTTTAATGTTGTCTTAAGAAAAGATGAGGAAAACTGAGAATTTAAAAAAAAATAGCAAAGAGACAATTTCAGAGTGCAAAAGAATTTGATCTTCATTTAAAATGCTCCGCATACAAATTCTTGAATCTTTGAAATCTACAAGTCTTTGCGTAGACTAGGGCCAGGTATATGGTCTTTAGCCACTTTAGAACAATGTTACAATAGAAAGACCAAGCGCGAAAAGAAAAGAAAAAAAAGTTGAGCCATAAATGGAATGGAGCAATAGTGGTGAATCACAAGGGGAAAACCTGTATATCAGAAACTGATTAGCGCCAAATAAAGTCGATCTTAAATACAACAAACTAACAAGTAAACTATTCACCTTATGAGAACTAACAAGCTCATCCTCGCTTTATATTTTCGTTGCTTCGCAAGACCCCCTGTTGCCAACGATTCTGTCAATCCCCGTTGAATATGTAAAAGAAGAATGAAAAGAAGCAAACCTCACAACACTCCAAGCATACCTCTCTCTAAATTTTCTGCCAAAGTTTTCTCTCTCAAAAAATTTCTCTGAAATTTTTTCTCTAAAAAATTATCCTCCACTTTGTTGGTTGTGCGCTATATCTTTTATACCATTTATAAATGGTTCTGGTAGTTTAAAGTGGTTAAGGTCATTCCCAACTGAAGCGAGTCGATGAACTGTCTTTGAAAAAAAAATGACGGTGAGGGTAGCAACAACTTGATATGTTGTTACTCCTGGGGGCAGGATAAAAGAAGGGTATTTGGGTGATGGCCCGTGGGACTCTTTTCCAAACGAGGATTTGACCCATGGTTGCATTCTCAGATGTTCCATCCTGAAGAGTCTGTATGGGGAGTCCATTAGGAAGTATTGGGGTTGGGTGGGAAGGAGTGGTGGTGGAGTCTGATGAGTTCTCGATGGACGGGGGTTCTAGTATCTCTACTCCATCGACCGTGACAGCACACACAACGATAGTGGTGGGGTTGGGGTGTGGGAAGCCTTGGTATGTACCAATCAAAGATGGATCCTAAAATAGCCCTGGTCCGACATCTATCATTGGGTCAAGGTCGACGCTTGAGCAGATAAGTGGCAGGATGCTATCAATGTTCCCTGATTGATTGGGTTCAGGGTGGGTCAATTGATCAATGGTGACGATTTTCCCATTGTGAGGGAAGAGCATGGTACGAAAGACCAAGGAAACTACATCATGCATGGCGTACATGTAGCTTCGTCCGAAGAGGATGTTATAATCCAATTGGACATCAATGACTTCTATGTCAATGAGAATTGATTTCCCCCCCCAACTCGACCGAAACGTTTTGATATAATCCTTCTAGTTGGGATGGGAGACCATCATAATCTCGAAGCGTGATGGTGGAGGGGATCAACTCATGTGAACCAAGTCGCTACCACACTGATTTGGACATGATGCAAGTGGATGCTCCTTCTCCTATGGTGCAACAATGGACAGTGATATTCCGAATTTTGACAAAAATTTAGAATGCAACTAATGATGGGGGTCGGGGGCCTGCTCTGTCTAAATCAAATGTGATTAGACGGGTGTCTGTAGGATCTACTACCTCCAATTGTGAAAGTAATGCCTTTCGTTGGGAAGGGAATGTTTGAAGGACTTCCATAATTGACATGGTAGCGGGTGACTAAGCGAGATCATCAATAAGACTGTAACTATGGGCGACCCGAGCATGAGGATTATGCACATTCCTACACAAGGGTGCACGAGGCATGCAAGCGATGTCTTAAGTGTTAGGATGAGGGATCATCAATGGTTGTCTAGTTGGTGGTTGGGGGGCATCTGAAGTGGTAGGTAATAGATCAGGGGATGTACTTTTATTGGTGACTGTGATTTTGTAAGAGGAATTCCTCTTTAGTGGTGAGGAGGATATTGCGGTCTATATTGTTCCCTAGGTGGGGTTGTTTGGGTGAAGGGAACTACGCCTATGGGCATGGGCGTTGGACCCCCTTTGGTTGGGTATTAATGACTCCTTGATTTGGGATAGGGTTTTGCAATACCATTGGTGGTGGGGGTGGTATATAAGTGGTAGGTCCCTGAGGTGGACCTTGAGGGTTGGGACCCTGCTGAGGATTCATGGTGTCCTTCATTCGCTTGTAGTCGACAATTTTGGGGAAATGATGAGTGTAATGACCATATTTGCCACATAACATGCACAGGTAGTTGGTTTGAAGGTTTTTATTTTTCCTTTGTTATGGTTTGACATTATTATTGCCCCCTTGAGGATTTTGGTTGGATTAGCGTCGGTTGCCCCCAGCTTGGGGGTTTTGTTGAGGGGGGTTCCCTCCTTGTCCCCGATTCCTATTCTTTCCTTTTTTTTGGTTATTTTTGGGTTGGTGAGGTGGATTGGCCGTATTTGACTGTTTAGAATCTTGAACTTGTTGAAGAGGGGACGATTGAATGAAATTGACCCCCACCTACTGTTGTCCATGTGGGGGTGCGATAAGTTGTGGTGGACCTGGGAAAGGATATTATCAGTTACCTTGTGGGGGTCCATATGGGTTTTAAGAAGTGGAGGTGGCTCCATTATTACTAGGTGGATATGAAGTTGTCGGTGGAGGAACCTGTTGCGGGACGAGGATTG
>SNQJ01S0006349.1:232937-251403 GCA_010110895.2 Picea sitchensis
CTTAAGTTGGGATAGATGTCTATTGAAGACTTTGTGACTAAATTTGTAAATCTTATGAGATATGTACCTTATCTCTGTGAGGAGAAGGAAAAATTTCAAAGGTTCATGATTTGTTTTCCTTGGGCCTATAAAGACAAAATTGATTTTTTTAATCCAAAGACAATGGATGAAGTAATAAGTCATGCTAAACTATGCTTTACTCAATTTAAATATAGAACTGAAAATGCAAAAACGTGGTAGCATAAGCATAAGGATAAGTTTGATCTTAAAAAGAAAAATTTTAAACATTCTTGACTGTTGGCGCTAAGCTATGAAATGTTGTTGCTTCAGTACACGCGCATGCACACACAGAACTTTGTAACACTAGGGGGTTTAAGACCAGGGTTTGTCCAGAGAATTTCCAACAAAAACCCCTAAGAACCAACATATCAATCCTCGACTGAGTCTGAGGAAGGTCTCACCCTAGATGCAAAGAGGATCACAAAGACCATAAGGTCTTATGTCGAGGATGAAGGATCAAACATAACTAACAAAACTGCAAATGGAATCCATGTAACTCATATATGATAATATAATAAGGACTAAGAATTAAGACAATATACACGCAAGTGGTATTGTAATGACCCCTCCATTACGGCAACAAAAGTGATGTATAAAAGAGGTAAATATTTTAGATTTTTTTGAAACAAACGTTACGACAAGTGACTTGCGTCACAACATGTATTAGTGACTACATAATCAAATTCATCAAAATCAACTGAAAACAACATCACTATTATCCAATCAACCATGTTGACGTCGAGGGACTAGAGAGTCCCCAACACCAACATTTTCAACCTCTCGTGGGGCTAGGCGAGAGGAGACAAGAATATCACCCTAAGCTTAAAGCCCCAGACAAAAATGCGCATTGAACTCCAGGCAAAATTTCCCCTAACCTACAGTCCAAGCGTGAATTCCTTTGCCTTGTAATATTTGGTTTTTATGCTTTTATGTTGGAATTTATACATCTGTAATAACGAAATTAAATCCTAAAAGTATTTAAACAACTAAAGAGAATGTTACTAAAGTAATGTTTTGTATTTATTTGAGTAAAAAGTAACTAAAGAAAAATTAACCAAAAGCTAGAGAAAGTTAATATAACTATGTTAATGTTAAAAAATGATTTAATTAAAAGAAAAGTTTATTAAACATAACACTAGTTTGAAGACTACAAAAGAGTAACACTTAAATGATATAATATTTTTTATATTTCTTTTTGAAGTTAGGATGTGATAAATAACAAGAAAAACAAAAATGTTTATACATATTAAACAAGCTAATCACTAAAACTTATATACACGATTTTTACAAAATAAACATGTTCATAAGTTTGTTTGTCTTTTTTATTTTTATTTTTAATGTTGTCTTACGAAAATATGAGGAAAACTAAGATTTAAAAAAAAATAGCAAAGAGACAATTTCAGAGTGCAAAAGAATTTGATCTTCATTTAAAATGCTACACATACAAATTCTTGAATCTTTGAAATCTACAAGTCTTTGTGTAGACTAGAGCCAGATATATGGTCTTTAGCCACTTTAGAACAATGTTACAATAGAAAGACCAAGCGCGAAAAGAAAAAAAAAAAAAACTGAGCCAGAAATGGAATGGAGCAATGGTGGTGAATCACAAGGAGAAAACATGTATATCAGAAATCGATCAGCGTCGAATAAAGTTGATCTTAAATACAACAAACTAACAAGTAAACTATTCACCTTATGACAACCAACAAGCTCATCCTCGCTTTATATTTTCACTGCTTCGCAAGACCCCCTGTTGCCAATGATTCCGTCAATCCTCGTTGAATATGTAAAAGAAGAATGAAAAGAAGCAGACCTCACAACACTCCAAGCATACCTCTCTCTAAATTTTCTGCCAAAGTTTTCTCTCTCAAAATTTTTCTCTGAAAATTTTTCTCTAAAAAATTATCCTCCACTTTGTTGGTTGCACGCTATATCTTTTATATCATTTATAAATGGTTCTGGTAGTTTAAAGTGGTTAAGGTCATTCCCAACTGAAGTGAGTCGATGAACTGTCTTTGAAAAAAAAATGAGGGTGAGGGTAGCAACAACTTGATATGTTGTTACTCCTGGGGGGAGGATAAAAGAAGGGTATTTGGGTGATGGCCTGTGGGACTCTTTTCCAAATGAGGATTTGACCCATGGTTGCATTCTTAGATGTTCCATCCTGAAGATTCTGTATGGGGAGTTCGTTAGGAAGTATTGGAGCTGGGTGGGAAGGAGTGGTGGTGGAGTCTATTGAGTTCTCGATGGACGGGGGTTCTAGTATCTCTACTCCATCGACCGTGACAACACAGAAAACGATGGTGGTGGGGTTGGGGTGTGGTAAGCCTTGGTATGTACCAATCAAAGATGGATCCCAAAATAACCCTGGTCCAACATCTTTCATTGGGTCAAGGTCGACGCTTGAGTAGATAAGTGGCAGGATGCTATCAATATTCTTTGATTGATTGGGTTCATGGTGGGTCAATTGATCAATGGTGATGATTTTCCCATTGTGAGGGAAGAGCATGGTATGAAAGACCAAGGAAGCTACATCCTGCATGGCGTACATGTAGCTTCGTCCGAAGAGGATGTTATAAGCCAATTAGACATCAATGACTTCTATGTCAATGAGAATTGATTTCCCCCCCAACTCGACCGAAACGTTTTGATATAATCCTTCTAGTTGGGATGGGAGACCATCATAATCTCGAAGCGTGATGGTGGAGGGGATAAACTCAGGTGAACCAAGTTGATACCACACTGATTTGGACATGATACAAGTGGATTCTCCTCCTATAGTGCAACAATGGACAGTGATATTCCGAATTTTGACAAAAATTTAGAATGCGACTAACGATGGGGGTCAAGGGCCTACTCTGTCTAAATCAAATGTGATTAGACGGGTGTCTGCAGGATCTATTGCCTCCAATTGTGAAAGTAATTCCTTTCGTTGGGAAGGGACTATTTGAAGGACTTCCATAACTGACATGGTAACGAATGACTAAGCGAGATCGTCAATAAGACTGTAACTATGGGTGACTCGAGCATGAGGATTATGCACATTCCTACACAAGGGTGCATGAGGCATGCAGGCGATGTCTTCAGTGTTAGGACGAGGGATCATCAATGGTTGTCTAGTTGGTGGTTGAGGGGCATATGAAGTGGTAGGTAATAGATCAGGGGATGTACTTTTATTGGCGACTGTGATTTTGTAAGAGGAATTCCTCTTTAGTGGTGAGGAGGATATTGCGGTCTATATTGTTCCCTAGGTGGGCTTGTTCGGGTGAAGGGAACTATGCCTATGGGCCTGGGCATTGGACCCCCTTTGGTTGGGTATTAATGACTCCTTGATTTGGGATAGGGTTTTGCAATACCATTGGTGGCGGGGGTGGTATATAAGTGGTAGGTCCCTGAGGTGGACCTTGAGGGTTGAGAGCCTGCTGAGGATTCATGGTGTCCTTCATCTGCTTGTAGTCGACAATTTTGGGGAAATGATGAGTGTAATGACCATATTTTCCACATAACGTGCACATGTAGTTGGTTTGAAGGTTTTTATTTTTCCCTTGTTATGGTTTGACATTATTATTGCCCCCTTGAGGATTTTGGTTGGATTAGCGTTGGTTTCCCCCAACTTGGGGGTTTTGTTGAGGGGGGTTCCCTCCTTGTCCCTGATTCCTATTCTTTCCTTTCTTTTGGTTATTTTTGGGTTGGTGAGGTGGATTGGCCATATTTAACTGTTTAGAATATTGAACTTGTTGAAGAGGGGACGATTGGATGAAATTGACCCCCGCCTACTATTGTCCATGTGGGGGTGCGACAAGTTGTGGTGGACCTGGGAAAGGATATTATCAGTTACCTTGTGGGGGTCCATATGGGTTGTAAGAAGGGGAGGTGGCTCCATTATTACTAGGTGGATATGAAGTTGTCGGTGGAGGAACATGTTGCGGGACGGGGATTGGTTGGGGAAGGGATGTGGGTAAATGGGTATCCCTGGGAGGAAGAGGAGGTGCCATGACTGGGGGTGGGGGGGTGGGGGAGGGTAATATGAAGCTCCCCCACATGGTTGAAAGTATGGGTTGGTCCCATATGTGGGTAATGACTATGCGTGTGGTTGAGTATGAGCCATGGAGTCAGTCAACCCATCAATAACATGCAATGTTCCAGGTTTGTCTTGGCCAAAGGGAAAAGGATGAGGAGCATCTGGAAGGACAATGTACAGGTACCCTGATTGGCAGAAGATGAGGTCAAACTGTTGTCCCTTAGTGATGGTTTCATCTTCAGTTTGGGGGAGGGATGTAGCCACATCTTTGGCAAGGGTAAGAACGAGCGATTAGAGAAACCAATATAGCCTTTGTTGTGGGGTGGTGTCCTCTTTACAAAGGTTGCGACGTCTATGCCATTCATGAATATGGTATGAAATGTGAGTAGCGGTTTTTTGTTTTCATTCTGACAAGATATCAGACTGGTATCATGACGGATGGGAAGTTGAAAGAATGAAAGGAAGGCTTTGGCTAATGATTCAAAGGTTGAATGGGCTCCGAACTTCTCATCCACATACCATTTGGTTGTTGTACGAGTGAGGGTTCTCTAAAATAACTGTAGATGAATGGAATCTTACATTATGTTATTGGAAGAACACCACAATTGGAAGGATGGTTGGCAGGGTCCTCTCTGGATTTCCCTTCAAACTTAGGATGTCTGAAAGTAGTTTTGTGGGCATATTCGGCCAAGTAGGGTCGTGTAATATGGGATTATTTGTTAGTTTAATTAAATCAGTGATATTGAATGAAGCCGAAAAAGGCATGATAGGAGTGGGTCATGCCATTTTATGGGAGGAAGTGGTTCCTTGGGAGCTTGTACTTTGTGAAAAATTTTGGGCTCTGCCTCCTTGTGCTGGAGGGTTTGTTTGTGAATTGCTTGGGATATTGGTTCCAAGAACATTGTCTCCTAGTAATCTCGAGACTAGTACCATAACACTAACTGGTGTATGTGATGGTACTATTAATGTCTTAATGAAATTAGGAACACTTCCCAAAATTGGGGGTAAGTTTCTCAAGCGTCTAGAATGGAGAGGATACCGTGGTTCCCCTATGATTCTATCCTAGAAGTGGGTGTGTGTGAATAATGGTGAGGAATGAAAGGACAAAATTCTTTCAAATTAATTTAAACAATGTATTCATAAAACTGCATGTATTCAAGTGGTGAAAATCATACATCAAAACAATGTGGAAAGTGGTTTGGGATTTTTGTAACTCCTCATGGGGAAATAAAAATCAAATAAAAAGTGCAAGTGTCCTATTTGACGTAACATCCTTCCTCTCAAATAAAACTGGACGTCCAAAAAACTCTTGATAGTGGGGCCAAAACCCACTTGAGGAGAAACTAGTGAAGGGACGGACAATCAGTTATAACGAGGGATGAAGGGGGCATATCCCAAAAGTACTAGAAATATTTCCTAACAACCATTCAAAATATGACTGAGGTGCAACTGCATCCCACAACCGCCACCTTGGGTATATAAATCCTATGTTTGGGCTACTAAGCTACCTCCATCAAGCAAAACATTTATATTTTCAGCCTAAAAAATCGGTCACATGCTGGATGCTTTCCAAGGGTTTGGTGACCCAAGGAGGCACACACAAAACAACTAGACCTCGACCTTCGACCCTTCATGGGTGTCTCCCTGCCTTATGGTATAGGAATGCTTGAGTGGGTAGATTTTGGCACCCCAATTCACAACTTTCTAAGTTTCAAAATGAGAAATGATGATGGGGAGTTATTTGGATCCCTATCCCCAAAATCATAACTCAGACTACCAAATTCTTTTGTGTTCCTCCTGTGGAGGTTAGAAAGTGGGTTGATTATGGTTGTTTTTAAAATTCGAAAGAGGGTTGTGAAGTTGGGTTCATGGACCAACTTCGTTCTTATGATGGTGTGAACAAAGACCCTTTTTTAAACAAATTAAGCCCACAAGAGTTTCAAGTATCTAGAAAAAAGGTTTTTGAATGAGTGAGAGTGTATGAAAGGAGTGGTGATGGTGAAACAAGATTTTAATAAATTAAATTCAATATTTTAGCATGGTGGACAATGTGTGGTCCTTTACGTATCTTGTTTAGATAACTTACTAAAAGTTTTCAAATGACCCTTGCAAACAAAAGGAAATCCTAATCTATAATGGTGGTATGATAATCCTTACTTGGACCCTTTTATCATCATAAGGTGTTTTGTAATCTAGAAAAATTGAAACTAGTCCTAGATTGTGAGCATGTGGGCATGTGTGGGCCCTTACAATGTCTTTAAACTCCTTAGCTGACTTACTCTAACAATTGAAAACTATCCTAGAATTGCATGTATGTGGGCATATGGACCCTTACAACTCTTTTAAGATTAATTTTCAACAAGTAAGTTTTAATAGGATTGGCCTCTTTTTGAAAGTGATTTGATTTACCAAGGGAGATGGAGACTTTCTGATTTCCAAGATCAAACTAAGGTGTGCAGAAAGGGAAAACTCTAAGATTGGTTTAGATGGTCTTCTAGTTTTGGTTTAATGTGATGACTTTGTAAAATGAAAGCTTTGTTCTGAGATTCAAATGCAAAAAACATTTTAAGCCATCCTCGTGGAAACCAAGGAAATCAAAGATATTTGTGGTTCTTTTTAATCTCCCTAATTATATATGTGTGATGTGGGGTTTATGTATGTAAGAATGAGATCTCATCGTGCTTGTGTTGGATTTTACAAAGTGCTAAAATCAAATCTAAACTACTGAGTGGCAGTGGGCAACTCAAACCTTACAATTTTGCAAAAATAAGACAGGTGCACAGCAGAATCAGAAGTGCACAGATATGCACAGATTGCACATATATTCATCCTGAACCCGCACGCACACAAAGAAGTTGGCGTGAGAAATTTTTTGAAAAAAATCTCTCACTTTGGGGTGAAATCATGCTCTCAAGGGGTGAGATTAGGTCGGTTTTGACCCCTTCACATGCAAACAAGTAAGAAAGAAAAATCTAACAACCTAATTGGGGAGAATTTTGATTCAAATCCCTAGTATGGTCGCCAATATGTTGGGTTCCTTTTCTAATAAGGGTGAGAAAAAGGAGGTCCCTTGACTATCTAGTTAGGATATCCAGAAAAAAAACAGAGAGTTAGTTGTTTAGTGGCTCAACTAACATAAATAAACAAGAAATAAACAACAATGAAATAAATCTAAACTGATCAAGTAATAACTTCAAATGTGCACAAAAAAAACACAAGATATGTATACCAAGTAAACTGATCTTCGAATTGATGCTCCTTGGAGAAATATGGGAAGTTATAAGTACCCTCTTCCTCCTTGGGAAGGCCCTTGAGTCGCCAAGTACAAAGTCTTCTTTCTACTATCAATGGATAACAAAGGAAAATGGTGAAGAAAAGAGTGTTGAACTACTCAAGAGGAGAGAGTCCTAACACTTTCTATGGATGCCCAAAGATTTCTAAGAGGGAGATGTCTTCCCAAAGCTAAAAATGAGCAGCATAACAATACTCAAATACTTCTTGTTTTTTGCATACAATGACCTTTTATTTATAGGAAGATGGAAATATTTTTCTTAACTAGTTCCAAATGTGAATGGGATACCCTTGGAGGTACCTCCCATCCTTTTCAATGATCCCAAGGCAAAATTTCAGGGCAATTTTGGGTATGGAGTAGATCCCCTTCATACCAAAAATGGTTGAGGCTCGAACAAAATCATCAACGTGTCATTTCTTCGTCTGCGTGGATCTTTCGACTATTAGTCACACACTCCATGCATTGTACGTTTCGTACACCATGTCATCCCGCGTGGATGTGCGCGTGCTTCTTTTGTTGAATGTGCATGGATTTCCAGAACCACTTTTACATAGTTTTATGATTGTCTTTCCAAACTAAGTGTAATCCTTCCATGAATATTGGTAGTATGTTGTGTTTGTGTTAACTGTTTCTTCATCCATTGTCTGCATTTGTGTTGAGCCATTTTCCGATGATAACACACCCCTTAACGGAAAATGATACTTGGGATCTTGTACCTCTTTCAAAAGGAAGAAAACTTGTTAGTTGTAAATGGGTGTATAGAACTAAGTATGCATTAGATGGAAGTGTTGAAAGATCATGAGACTCCATTAGTTTCCAAAGAATTCTCTCAAGTTGAAGGAATTGACTACAATGAAACATTTTCTCCCATAACCAAAATGAATTTCATCTTCCTTATTTCAACCTTTCCTGCCTTACATAGATGATGTCCATCAAATGGATGTTAAATCCACTTTCTTGCATAGGGATTTGCAAGAAGAAATTTACATGAAACAACCTCCTAGCTATGTTCAGAATGACTCCAACCTTGTTTGTCCCCTAAAGAAATCCCTCTATGGTATTAAGTGAGTTCCTTGAGCTTGGTATGATAAAATGGATAAATTTCTTCTTGACATCAACTTTTCTACATGTCATTATGATCCCAATGTCTATACCAAGAACTTAGGAATCCATCTCATAATATGTGTCCTTTATGTTGATGACCTTATCCTCACTAGTAGTGACCATAAACTTTTAACCCATGTAAAATCCAACCTTAAGAAGAAATTTGAAATGAAAAAGTAAGACTATTTTCATGTTTCCTTGGCCTCCAAGTATTGAAAACCAATGAAGGAATTTCTCTTTCCCAATCTAAGTATGCATGTGACCTTCTTTACCTCTTTCACATGGAAGATTGTAAACCAACACATTATCCCTTCTAGTTTAGATTCAAACTTGATGCCACCTTTACTACACCTGAAGTAGATTCCACATTGTATCGTTAGTTATTTGGTATCCTTTTGTATTTGAATCATACCCATAATTATATTTCCTTTGTTGTTGGTCTTGTTTCCTTGTATATTCTAACACCCCATGAGAGCCATTGAAATTAACAAAAATCATACTTTGGTATATTTGGGGTACAATTCAATTTTCGATACAATAAAGTTTAGGGGGGACTCATTTGTCGGTTGGTTTCATTGATTCCAATTGGGATAATGACCCCGATTATCGAAAATCTACTACATTCTATGTTTTCAGTGTTGGTTTCAGACATGTCACTTGGGCTTGTAAGAAACAACAAGATCTCTCTCTTTCTTCAGTAGAAGCAGAGTACCGACCAATGATTAATGCAAGTCAAGAAGACTTTTGGATTCAATATATCCTTTCAAATTTTGGAATCCAGTAGTAGCATCTGACCATCCTCTGGTGTGACAATCAGAGTTCCATCAATCTCACCAAAGATCCAATTCAACATCAACGAAACAAACACATTGATTTATAGATGCACTTCATCATAAAGATAATTCACGATTATGTTCTTGAATTTCTATTTTTCCCTACAAATGATCAAGTTGCAGAAATTTTCACAAAGCCTCTAACAAAAGAAAAGTTTTCCAAACTTTGATCTATGTTAGGAGTTCAAGAAGCTATCATTAAGGGCGGATAGGCTCTAATGCCTCCTTCCTTCTCCTATTATGGAACCTTTGTAAATCCTTCAATAATGTCCCAAGTTGTTATTAAGGGGGGATGTTAGGATATTTATACACTTAGGATCTAGTTAAGATAAACTTGGTATGATGTTTCTTTAGGTAAAAGTTTATTTCTTTAGTATGTGTTTGTAGTTGTGTAATCTTATAGTCATGATATGTTCTAGACATAAAGTGATCTAACGAATCATATTCTCCTCAATATTATTGACTATTGATATGTGTATCAACACCTAATTGGACCATGATATCTATTTAAAAAGTATGGATGGTCATTTGTTGAAGACCGATTATGGGAAAATTTTATTTACAAATTTTTCTTTTGCATTAATATATTTCCTCAAGTGGCCAAGTTGACAGGGGTTGTGGATTTTCCCCCTCTTATATGGTTTTAACCATGTAAAACCACTACTATATCGATCTTTGATATGATTGTGTGAGAAATTTTTTAAGGCGTTCATCTTGTGTGGAGATACCCTATTTTGTCAAACATTCAACAACTTTCCTTGAAGATAAAAAACATGGAGTTGATCTCATTTAAAGATCAACCTAATGTTTTGGGTAGCAGTCATAGTGATAAAGTTTTATTTTTTTCAAAAAGGAGTTGCATATTTTAAATAGACATGTTTCTCTTTCATGGTGTGTTTCTCCACTACCCACAAGCATCTGTAACCTTGGTAGAGTCACCCTGGCATCATAGACCTTGCCCCATTGCTAGTGAATTTCCATAGCCCCAACAAAGATATATGCATTCTCCATATATGACTGAATTTCCTCTCCCACACCTTTTACAATAGTAGATGCATATGTTATAGAAATGGTGGATGGGAGAAACAAGTAGTCTTTATAACCAAGCGGGGTTAATGCCTATTTTTAGGAAAAATATTAATCATGCCTAAATAATAAATATATGCCTAACACACACACATTCCCTAGAGGTATTTCAAACCTTTCTCATGGTGTGCTCATTTAATGTGAATGGTGGCACCTTTAGGTTAGATAAATCACTACTTAACTTAACTTTCAATATTTTTCAAGACTCAGTTGTTTGAGGAGGCCCCAAATCCAACATTTTTTTAACTTCTTCATGTAGTATGGGATATTTATTCACAACTTCTTGTTTAATTCATAAATAAGAAACAATATGAGGTGTTACATGGATTAGCAATACTTGTGCATGCTCTCTTAAGACCATGCACTTAATCCCTTCAGGGATTTTGCAAATTGATTAGTAGGTGTACAAGCTATGTGGAGAAAAAATATTTCCAAAAAGAAAGAAATGTAAATTCAAATTTTCAATTAAAAAATAAATCTATTAAACAAAATTCAGAATAAAGAAAAATAATAAAACTTATTCTAGAAACTCAAAGATCAAATTAGTGAAGAACCAAAGAAAAACACTAATGAATTGAAAACTACTATGTACATGTCAACCACCCTTAGGTAGCTAACAAAAGTATATCTTTAGAATTTGGCCATTGATAGAGAGAAGTTCCACCTATCCCTCCATATTTTGCAATTTATAAGTGCCAAGACCTAGTTTTCCAACCACTTGAAATGGACAAAGCCATAAGTGTTGAAACTCCATGTGCTCTCCTTTAGGCTGATTTAGTTTATACCACTTCAAAGCAAGGTCTCTTACCTCAAATATTGTGCATGTTTTCAAATGTTTTTCAAACTATATTTTCACCATCTGTTGTTGAACAACACACATTTTCTTATATTTATAGATTTATTAAGAGATTAATTCATCTTTGGATAGTTGGCGTTAGTGCTCTGTAAACTTCGTTCGACTGAGAAAACGAATGACAAAGGCAACCTACAAACCAACTTTGAGGCCAAAAACTAGCCTTTCTGACCTGGAGAGGGTTCTCTCTGAGACTTCGTCTCTGTACAGGTTATGGTTTTAAACTATCGGCTAGATTTAACACTTTTATGCAATATTTTTGGTTCTCTTGGCGAAAGAAAAGCAAGACCTTGGGCTATGGAGTCAATTTAAGAAAACAATAGAAACAAACGACGTAGTGACTAAACTTGAGATGATAAAGGATAAGTAAGAAACATTATTTCAGTTAAAACTCGTTGTGTATGGCAGGAGAAAAACACATGAAGCAACTCGGAGCACTGCTGGGGATGAATTCAGAGTTCACTTAGAGGAAATATAGTCATCTAAATGGTGCAAATCTAGAGCACCACACAGTGAATTCTAGATTCGAATCACGTTATGATTTAGACAAAATACATATATGAATATAAAGAACACAGGAAAGCACGTACGCAAAGAGAGAATATAATACATCAAACTACTACCATTAGAATCTTTTCGTCAAATTTTTAGGACCTTTGCATTAAGTTTCAATCGAGCTCGAAAGCTACATTCAATAGTCATTGTCTACACTTTTTTCTCCAATTAACCTGACTTACATTGAAAAGATGAAATATATAGACCAGGTTATGTCGCTCGAGATACCCTACTCTCTAAATACTATCCCTAATGATTAGGCTCTGACTATTCTTTTCTAGATGACTTTTCACATGACACTTTACAAAAAATAGAAACTGACTATACTCGATCGCACAATAACCGACGTCTTTTCCATGACAACTCGATCATCAACAAGATTTCGTCGTTAGAGAGTGATGTGTCGATGTTTTTCCTTTAACAAGCTATCTGGACGATCAAATGCTCTGTTAGACTCCAGTAACCCATTGTAACGACCTTGATTTCTGCCCCGCGATCATTTGTTGGAGCGTGCATGTGGTGGGTAACCGCAGACTGTCGCAGGTGTTTCCAAGATGGCACCACCATTTAGGGGACAACGCCTTTCTTCAAAATTCCGTGTGTCCAACATACACCTGTCCTTTGTAATAGATGGGTCTCCAGTGTTTTGCATCATATTCTGTTCGCGCAGGTGCCTGTTAGAGTTCCTAATTTCCGGTGGAAAATAGGACACAGGGAGACAAAATCTGCACCACGTTGAGAAGACAAAAATGGAGTTGTTCGATCATGATTCTGGCTTCATTTTCATTTTGGACATCCGAAGCATTCTCCTAAGAGACCAGTTGTGCCTTTCCAGATTCATTACTTTCCTTTGCATAACTGTGTTCCCTTTCAGCCTCTTCTGTGTGCTAGCCAGAGCCGCGCAAATGTTTTCTAGTGTCAGTCTGCATTCCTTGAAGTGCTTTGAATTTATTTCTTATGACATCCTCTGTGCTTTGCACAGTTGGATGATTGTATTTTGCGCTTCCATGAGCTTCCTCTTGAGCCAAGTCATGTTTCCCTCTCGGCCCTGTGATGTTGATGCCTTGAGGGTCTTTGCTGCTAACTGTTGTCTCAACTCCCTTTTCTCTTGGTATAGCTCAGTAATAGAGAGTTGCGCTTTCTTTAGCTGCTACGATGGTTCACGAGTATTCGTGCCTTCATTGTCTCTCCTTCTCTTTCTGTCGCAGGATTTTCGACTTGGACCTTCGACGGGTTCTAGACGAATGACGTGCATGAGTAACTCTTCGGCGATCGACTTTGTGCATGGCTCACTCGGGACTTGGGCCTTCCTGGTCTCTTTATTATTCCTTGGCCTACCCCTCTTCCAGGGTATTAGTTGTTGGGGATATGAGGCTTCCAATGTCTTTCCTTCTTTCGCAACCCTTCCTATTTCTGCCTCTGCGCGGTGGGATGTTACTTTTCCCATGGGTGAAAAAGAATCGCCTTTGGGGTCCTTGGGGATGTTGGTTGTGAGTCGAAACAAATCTCAGTTTTCGCCCAATCGCCTCATCTCCTCAACTATCAACAATTTAATGAATGAGACATGAGATGGTTTCCTCTTCGAATAGTTTGTTTCAGCCCGAAATGCATCTGCCATTTCTTGGAGGCTTTGGTGCAAGAAGAAAGGCAGATTTAATGGTCTCCTTCCTGTGAAATGCATCAGCAATCTGATGTCATGTGGGTGAATTCTAGCAAACCTTCCTTCATAGGTGAAATATTTCTTAATCATTCTCAGGAGCTTCCAAAAAGGCTCCTGCAGATATCTACTTGGAATGCTCGCTTCGACTTTCCCATTTAAATAGTCTGGTTTGATGAACTCCTTGTAGCATGGCACGTCCAAAGGCATGCCTTTACACCACCTTTCACCGCGTGGAGGGATCTCTGTTACGGCTGATAGGGTTTCCTCTGTTACCTGGAAAGTGATTCCTGCATTTATTGCACAGAACCCATTGAACCCGAGTGCAAAGTTTTCTGCCAGTTTCACGTTGAATCCTTGGATTTTCCTACAAAAGACCATGCATCTGACATGTTCAAAAGATGATCTGACATCCGGATCTTCATTTACCAATGCCAAGTTTTGAGGTTAAGGCCCCACACTTCTGCTACTTCGTGCACCTTTCCTTATGTTCTGGGATGTTTCCATGGTGCAACACATATTTTTTCTGCACGCAATGGATTTGGCACGGACCCAAGGGGATAATATTGATTGACCCGGGTTTGTGATGCAGTTGAAGGAAATCTAATTTCCAGCCATGAGAAACTCAGGGTTCACGGGAAGAATTACAAAGAGAGCATAAACTTGGCTGGTGAATAGAATACATGTAGAGCAACTGGAATATATAATTGGGCGGGCGGGAGCTCGAATCGTGCTAGGGGACACAGAATCCATCGTGTTTGGAGGTTTCGAAGCAAGATGAATATTTTTGCAGCACATCCGTGCGATGGGTACACTTCAAGGCATGTAAAGTACAACTAATAAGAGCTGCAGAGTATATGTGATATGAGCGCCATGATTTTTCATTCTTTCTGACTTCATAATGAGATGATGATGGTCATTGTGTCTGTCGACATGACTTCTATTTAACAACTTGCCTCTAACTTTGGCACGTAAACCTTCTCCTCTGATAGGACCTAAATCTTGGGGAAAAGACCTTTACCACTTACACATGTTTTGGTTCTGACATCCCTTCCTGACTCCAAGGGCCAATCAACCACTTTCTGACTTCGACCCATTTGTTATTCAGAACCTGACCTCACATGCTTTGACACACAGACCATGAATCAACTAAGGCTGAATCTAACTGAAAGAATGAAGATGCTAACAAATGGCTCCAACAGGGATGCTATCCTCCTAACGAGGTGGAAAATAAAAGCAGACCAGGTGCCTGACCATTGGGCCTTATTCGACTTCTAGTCCCTGAAACAATGGAAAAGAAAAACACAACCTAGACCTTCTTGACATAGTTTCGACCAGACTCAACATAAACTTAGGGCCTTCACTCTGGGCTTCAATTTTATGCTGACAAACTGACTCGAAATGCCTTCTTTGAAAACAAACATGAAACGACTATTTACAATGACATGAAAAAAATGAAACAGACCTTACTGAACCAGATAGTGTTTGAGGAACCTGCCATTCACAGGCCCTCCGTCAGTGGATTCTTCGTTAAGCTCTTCTAATAGATATGTGTTGTTCCCGTGGTACGCGCCGATTCTGAAAGGTCCTGTCCAAAGATGATCGAATTTTCCATGCTTTCCCTTGTCTTTGTTCCTTGTGTCCCACTTTAGCACCAGATCATCCACCTAGAATTCCTCCTATTTAGCATGCTTGTCTAAAGTTTTCTTCATTTTGTCTTGGTGCAGTTGTGATCAGTTGTAAACCTGCTCCCTCATCTGTTGCGTGTGAATCAACTGATGTATTCTTCTCTGAGTGTCATCTGTCTCAACCTCTTGTTCTTATAGTAACTTCCTGACGAGAAACCCCAGTGAGGTGGGGAAAACTGCATCTACGCCATATACAATTTGGAATGGTGACATCAAGATGGAATTTTTGGTAGTGACTCTTTCAGCCCATAGCGCGTAAATGAGTTTCGTATGCCAGGCCTTCTTGTTGTTCTGCAGGAGCTTTTTGATAATCTCGGTTAAGCTTTTGTTGGATGATTATGTCAATCTGTTACCCTGTGGGTAATAGGACGTAGAATGTCCCAGGGTTATATTATAATCGTTACAAAACGTCTCCATTTTCTTGGACTTAATTGCAGTTGCGTTATCCATGATGATCTTGCAGGGGCACCCGAACCTAGACAAGATGTTGGTCTCTAGAAACTGAATGATGTCTGGATCAGTAGCCTGCCTCGTTGGAACTACTTCGATCCATTTTGTGAAGTAATCTGTAGTCGTAAGTATCCATCTGTGTTGCGTTGAGGATGGTAGATGAATCTCTCCTATAAATTCCAGGCCCCATTGCATGAAGGATGCTTCAACTGAGATCGGTTTCAACGACATGGGTTGCAGTTTTCTCCTTCCATCGAAGATCTAGCACTCGTGGAAACTGGAAACTTCTTTGTATACATCTGTGAAGATGTTGGGCCAATAGTAACCCGCCCTTAAAGTTTTATGCGCAATCGTTTTCCAGTACTGATGTCCTCCGCAGTCACCTTTGTGGAATTATCTGATAGCTCATTCTGCGTCATATTTTAATAAACAACTCAACAATATCCCTCCCAGATATTTCCAATACAAAGAGTTATCTAAGATGTAGAACTTAGTGGCCTTCAGTTTTAAGAACCTGGCCTTGGTATTACTTAACCCTGGGGGGGCTTGCAGATTCTTCAACACATAAATGATGTCCATATACCAAGGTGAATCGATGAATTTATGAGACACCTGCGCGGCTGTTTCTTCTGAACTGCCAACGTGAGAACTACCGATAGATATTGTTGCTATCTCTGCAACCCGTCCTCCACTGCAAATTCGAAGACTATGGGTATTTATAAAGTGCTCGCAATGCCATGGAACAAACTAAAATTTCAAATTCACCTTACCAGAACTCTGAAAAAGAAAGAATATTTAATTATTGATAGGGATTCTAATGTGTGCGACCCTGGGTTGTCTGTAAACACTGTTATTGAGTCTAGAAGTAGGTTAAGTGCGTTAGGATTCCAAAATGCACCTTTTGTAGATGTTAAATTGTCAATTTTTCCCTATTGTCTCGAACGATCATATCAATTCCCGGAATTCGTTAATTGCGATGCAACCCATTATTCACATTCCGAAAGGGTCATTATGGATACAAATGGGTCTGAAATTTTATGCAGTGTTGATACATTGTCAGTTAGAGAGTCATTAGGGTTACACAAGGCTTTTGCACAAGGTTCTGAGACATTGAATGAGATAGAAATGATTAGGCTTTACAGGGAATGTGAATTGGAAGTAAAAAATCATTTTTTTTTTCATATTCTCAAAACACATCAGTTCTTTGCAAGTTTGTCATTGCCTTATAATGTAAATATATTCACAGAAGAAGTGAATTTGGTTTGTTCACTTCTGAGTCAAATATTAGGGTTAGATAATGATTAACATGTTGTTGAAGTCATGCTAGGTTTTCTTCTGAGAGTCTTCAAGTCCGAGTCAATTCAGACAATATTCCTTAATTTTGATTGATTCCTGGCTGAGACAATCCATTCCCAGTTAGTGAATTTTCACTCTTTAAGACATTTCAGGTATCAAACCTATTTACTGAGAATGATAGTAGTTTCAAATCGTGAAGAACTAAAGCAGATGGTCCCATATTTCTCATTTGTATCAACGAAAACAAATAAATCACCATGTTCACTTTCATAAACAAAATCATGTCGAAAATATCTAGGTTAATCCATAATGTAGTTTTTCCCAGAGTCTTGGAGGAGATAAAGAAAAAACTGCAATTTGACCAGCAGAACAGGGTTGCAGATTGGTTCCTATACAATAGTTCTACAACGATTAGAATTTATAGATTTCATGAAGCACCCTATATTCTGCATGCTTTTCTCACCGCCAAAATTTTTGCATTGGAATTTATTAGACAAATGTTAGTAACAGAATCAGAACATTTCATTAAGTTGCACAGTGCAACAAATATCAAGTTTCCATTTAATATAGGCCCTTTTGTTGTAAAAAAAAAGGCTTTCCTTCCAACAGTAGAAGAGATGTTGAAAGTCATGAGTTTCCCATAAGCAGAAAAGATAAGGTATAATCCTCATTAGATTATATCTAACAGGAGACAAAAAAATAGAAATTCTCCATATGATCACTAAACAGTAGAAAGGCTAGATAAAATAGCCATTTTGGAGAGTTTTAAGGAAGGTGAAAATTCGACTGAGATGCAAGAGGATGCGAGGAAGGTCAGTTCTCACACAATTACTATCCAAACCCCTGATAAAGCTGAATTATTGAACAAAAGAGGTTTTTCAGAGACAATAGAAATGGAGGTAGATGGGAAACCGTTTGTCAACAAAAGGATGAAGATTACTCAGGTAAAAGATATTATTTATTTAGAGGAAGAAGCACAGGAAAAACATTAGGGAGGTTATGCTCTTGTTGAAAGGGAGAAAGGTGAACCAGAAAGTAAAGATACTTCATTTTTTTCCATGGTCAAAGGCATGTATTTGAAGATGTTCAAGGAGCTCCATATAAATAAATAAAAATATCTCATTAAGAAGTATACAGAGAAGAAAACACTAGCATTAAAATAAGCTAAAAAATTATTCCCTGAAGTAAGAAAAAAAACTCAAGAGACAACTTCATTAATTACTGTTAGGGATCATGAGAATAATACTTTGAAACTTGCAATTGTATATGAAGACAAGGTCTCAGAGGTAAAGATCATATATGACCAGATCAATGCACCAGACAAGATACAATTTTATAAGAAAACCAGTGATATGATTTATGCAGATTTGTTGCAATTGACATTGAAGAACTCTAAGTTGAAATCGTTGGTGTCTAAGCTTGAGAGTCAATTGAAACAAGAAAAAAGAAGCTAACAAAGCTTGGCAGGTTCAAATCAAAAGATTTGAAACAATGTTTTTAGCTTGTGGGGCAGATCCAAAAAATGCTCAAGGAATGAAGAAGATTTTGGATGAATAAGATAATACTATTCA
>SNQJ01S0006349.1:251453-283458 GCA_010110895.2 Picea sitchensis
TTTAATAGACAGCTCATCAATTGTTTTAGTTATGCTTTACCCGCTTTTTAGTTATGTATTACTCACTAGTTAATTGATATGGTTATTACGTAGATAACAGACTTGGTTAATAACGACTTGGTACAATGAATATCGAACCAACTCCTTGCTTTAGAGTTTGCGTGGGAATTTTCAAACGTTTTTGGCTATATAAATTATAACGCCCAGTGATTCTATCAACTTTATCGCCCAATAATTTTTATCAATTTTATATTGTTTTAAGCGGCAATGACTTTATCAGTTTTTGGAGTTATATGTTGCACTAACTCTATCAGTTAACAACGCCCCATAATCTTAGGCTCAGGGGTTCAATCTGATATGAAATTGTCCTTTAATTACAATGCTGAGATTGGATATATGTTATTATGTTAATTTCACATTGTTGCTCAACTTGTTCATTTGAAAAGAATACACACACACACACACACACACACACACACATATATATTAAATTATATTTTTAAGAGCGGGGTCCATCACTATACCAGAAGGTGGAGGGTTGCCATTTTTGAGCTTTGTGGGTTTTCAAAAGCTAGCTACTTTACAGAAGTCTAGCTTAACATGAGTATCCAAGGCCACATGTCAATGATGGTCAACAAAACACATGGGGGATTCTTACAACAAAATACTTAGACACTTCTCTTGAGAAAAATTATTCTTTGTTGATTGAGTAATATCTTGGTCGAATTGGTTTATTGGTATAATAGTTTACTATATTGCACAAGATTAACGATTGAGGGCTTAACAGTCTTATTGCTAAAATGATTAATAGTTTGATAGTTAATTGGTTATATGCACCTTGAGCCTTAAATCGAGTTGAAATGGTAGTCGATCTTAGTTGTTCACCACACAGGGTTTCCTTGCAGGAACCAGACATCCTTTGGTCAGCTGCGCAATTTAGTTTAAGTGTTGTCACCTTGCGTCGTGTCGACTTGTTGCTTGGGTGTGTGGGTATAGTCTTCTTATTAGCTAATTTGGTCTCCTAGCACGTTTTTTTTCTTGTGTTATTGGTCCAGATAGGTTATGCTGCGCCAGGGATATTGTCGTGCCTATCGCCTGGTGATGGCATGATTCCTAATGAGGGGATCATTGCACACCCTCATGGATAGAGGAAAATGATAACTTGGCTGGAGTCTGTGCTTCCCGATGTGGGTGTTTGTTCATTGTAGTTGAGGATGGAACTTGGTTTGTAACGCCTTAACATGTTAGGTTTTGTGCATTGTCGAGGTTTCCTATTACTGGTCGTGAATTCATTGTGTTGGGTTGGTTGATGTTGTCCTTTAGCTTGTAAGTTTTGTCTTGGTTGTCTCATGCGGGTAGCCATTTTTATTTGTCTATTGATTACCATTGGTTTCGTCTAGTTGCATGATGTGCTAGTGTGTTGAGTCGTTGTCTGTTGACTGATCTACATGCATGGTGTTCATCTTCAAGTTGTGTGGTTTAACTGTTGTCATTGTTCCCGTATTTCTTTAAAAAAAACAAATTGTTTTCGTGTTGCGTCGTTTGTAGTCATAAGAACGGGGTCGTTACAAAAATGTTCAGCGGATTCAAATCGATCAACATGAGGGTTCATATGATACCTTCGAAGTTCTTGTTTTACACATGCCCCTGCACCGCCGTGCTCTCCTTTTCCATGACCAGTCTCAAAAAAAATCCAACAATGTGTAATGTTTAATTTTTTATGAAGACGACATAACCAATAGAATGATCGTGAATATTTGAACTGACCCGCACACCCATCTGACCATATCCAATGTCGATCGAATCTAATTTCACGTTCTTTCAATGAATCATAAAATTGATCAAAACAATGTTGTACATAATGTGTGTCGTGTGCTTGATCATCATTTATATAAAAGTGATATTCTTTAATAACATGTTGATTGGCATTGGTGATTTCTATGTTATCAAGACTCCATTGAGAATGTCTATATAGAAAGTGGAAAAATATCGTGACTTGATCATAATGATAATATTCACTATGTATTTTTTTTTTTTTGTAGCGAATGTGTAATTCTCTACAAAATCAACTATAGAGAAAATTGTCCCTGGTGGAAACACTTCACGGGATTGTTTGAATTGTAGGTCTTTCCATTGAGCTCTATGTGAATGCTTGGTGTATTTATAAATTTATTCCTCAAACTTCTTCAAAACATATATCACATAGCTCTTATCTACCTTAAAATCAATCCCTTTGGAAATAACATTTGAAGAATGTGGAGCCGTGTTGTTGATATATTCATGTCTCTTCCAATTGACTATTATATTAGAAAATTATTGATCATTCATATTAATATGATACTTCGAATGAAACAAACTTAGATTTCCACAACGATCACATTTCTTTACACCAACACATTTGTTTTTTTAAAATAAATCAGCATCTTCTCTTTCACATAGAATTTCAGATATAAAAGCACGGAATGTGGAAAGAGGAGGTGAACTTGGCCATAAAGTTTTACCAAAATCCAAAAAAGTGTCGCAATACAACTCAAATTCCACATGATAACGACAACAACAAGTGTCATGAATAGTGATGGGTCTGACAAACCATGTTTTTTGTTGACAAATGTATTGATGGAAATTTTAACTTCTTTGTGCTCTTCTTTGAACTTATTGAACAATTCTATTTGTGTCATTGGCAATATATGTTTTGGATGTTCTTCATATTTTTTTCGTTCTATTATTTGTCGCAACACATCCCTTGTATGTGGTGAAACAAGAGATTCTTCCAACCAACAATTACGGGCCAATTCTTTAACATTTTTTGCAAGTCTATCTTTGTAGGGTTGTCTAGAAATCACTGTCCAACAAGCCAATTCATCATTTGCATTTGTTTGCAATCGAAATTTTCTATGTTTGTGCAATGTTTTTCTTGGCGTTCCCATCCTTTTTGCCATGTGTTCTGTCAAATGATATTTTATATTGCTAGATGAAACAATTGATGTTTGTATCACTCTACGTGAAACACTGACATATTTTTTTCGAGATTTTCCAAAATATTTTAATACACTAGTTATATTGTCAAAGACATTCTGTTTCAACTTTATATCATTTGTCGACTTTTGAAAACCCAATAATGATGTAGCTTCTTTTAACTTTCTTGACTTTATTAGACAGAGACAAAGTTGAGCTTGTATTGTTACTAGTTCATCTTTGAAAAAAGTATTATACATATTCTTAGTTCGATATCTTATATAATGCTTAGATTTTTTCTTCCCAAATTTGTCAGTATCAACATTTTCTAATATTTCATCATCAATGTTGATAGATTCTCCTGCATATTTCAATTTAAAGTTTATATTAAGAAACAAAACCCAAACATAAATTCACTAAACTATATACACAAGTGTTCATCTTATATTATCTAAATTTATGTACATACCTATAGGTGATTCATCTTCTTCTTCAATTTCGGTTTCAACATCTTCTGCTTCAATTTCGATTTGAACGTCTTCTGCTTCAATTTTGGTTTCAACACCTTCTGCTTCAATTTCGGTTTCAACATCTTCTTCAACATTATGAGACAAATCTATTTATGTTTTTTAAAAAACATCAAATTGTAATTACAATCAATTATATTATTTACAATATTTTAAATTTGAATTCTATACTTTTAATATAGACAATATGTGCATGCATACCTGGTCGGACTTCTTGTTGAAAATCTCTATTTACATTATCATTGTTTCTTTCTTCAATATTTGCACATTTTCGTTTCTTTCTCCAATAATGCTCTTTCCTTTGTTTGTTTTGGTGAGTATCATCTTGAGTGCGATCAAATTTTCTCTTGCACAAACTTTTGTTTCCCATGACTTTTATAGTTATCTGTAAAAGATATTTTCAACAAAGACTTCACCTTGAAAAAATGCTCAACATTTATATTTCAACATATAAATTGTTATTCCAATAAAAACTTGAACAAACATCAATTACCTTATTAAAAAAAACCAAAAAGATGATTCGAAACTTTGTTTAGGTGCTCTGGAAAACCATGATGTATCGATATCGATCCTCTGATTATTCCTATGGTATAGAGGGAAGAAATAACGAAAGAAAAGAATACAACTGCAATCAGTAATAGAAATGATTTGAAATCCCTATCCCTGAGCTCATATATGTCCGTCCATGTGATGAATTGTGTTAAATGTGTTCGGTCGAAAGCGTATTTATACGATTTGGCACAAAATGAAACGATATGACGTGTCTTTTCATTTTTCCTGACCGATGGAATCTGTACAACAATATTTCGGCTGAAACGAGGTTTTTCCAGCCAAAAACCTTGGAAACCGTATAATTTTTATGGTTTCCATTAGAATTTCGGTTTTCGACCAAAATATTATTTCGGCCGAAAACTAAAAATTGGGACTGTATTAAAAAACTAGAGAATTCCCCCAATATTACATGAACTTTGGAGGTTGCATACTCCTACAAATACTCAAAATTTGGTTTTGAAAATGACACCAGCGTTTGCAAAATTGAATCTACATTCAATTCCTATAATTTGTTTTCATTTTCATTATTTTTATCTAATTTTATTTAATTTAAAAAAAAACTCACTGCGCAATATTTTCAGCATACATTATGATTCGGTGAAATGAAATATCTGTATATTCATAATCCTTAAACTGTTCTTTTCAAAATGGTATATTTATATTTTACTTTTAAGTAAAAATTGAGATAGATACAAGGTGTGGAAAAACATGTGTCTAAAATATGCAACGTTTTCAGCTTGGTCAACTTAAAAAAAATCTAGAAATTATAATATTCATTCGTTAGATTCAAAATTATAGTCATAATAAAATAAATTCTCTGTAGATTGTTGTAGTATATTTTTTTTTCTTAAAAACACAATTTTAATAATAGATACATTTTTGTGGGAAAAAATAAATCATTATGATTCCTTTCATGTTTAAGGAACATACTATTAAACAATTGTCAAATTGACATATCAAATCTTAATAAAAAAAAATTGAAAAAGAGTCATTGGAAAGTTAACAAAATTCTTCACAAGTTTTGTTTTTACTATAAAGTGAAATTCTAAATAAAAAAAATACTTTTGTATGCAGGAAGTTGAAGAACTTGTGACAATACAATTTTTTTTCTCATAAAACAAGCAAAAGTGTTACCCAACTTCATGATTTTACCCTTTAAATTGGCCTATACATGGTCGTATCTGTTTTTCCATTTGGTGGTCATCGACATGTTGTGCCTTCACATGACTGATGAATTCGACGACACTGTGTGTGATTGGAATAATGGATGAATGGATCATGTACTTGTGATGATTGCTCGCAAGAATGCGTCCGAGGTTCACTAATTAAGCAATATTATACCACTTGAGTTCATATTTAATAATTTGAAATTCTAAGAAATGATAACGATATATATATATATATATATATATATATGGGAGTTAAGAATTGGGTATTGGGTGGGGGGTTTGAATAGGTGGCTTCAAAGGTCAAAGTAATTTGTGCCCCATTCACTAAGGAGTATGATGTAGACATTGATATACTAATTATCCAAAAGCTAATCTCTTTATTACTAGTCTATTTGCTTGGTTGCTCCTTTGGGAAAGAGAAAATGTGGAATGATTTGGGTAGCTTGGATCCTTTTGACCTCATTAGATGATGAAAATTAATTAGTCTAATTAGAATCTCCATTAATCTCAAATCCATTTTTGTTAAATTAAAATAAGGAAGAACAAGAAGGAAAACAAATAGTCTACCAGTTTGTATAATTCACATCTAGGAGTTATAAGTGCATATTTTAACCTTGTACAAATATTTACTGCAAACAGATTTTCAGTAAAAGAACATAAAAGATACAATGAAAAATACACACATTACACAAAGATTTTTCCCGTGGAAACCCAAACTAGGAAAACCAACATATTCTATATTTTTTCATACCATACATCGTTTACAATACAATATACATATAGGATCCAATAGTGTAGAAAACCCTAACCCAATGACCAAAGACTCAATGGAAATGCATTCCTTGGAGCTTATAACTTAATGATCTTGACACTTAGTGACATTTACACCTGCAACTTCATTGCATTGCATACTTTATAAAGGAAAATTTTGGTATTGTACTCAATGTAGTTACCAAGGTTAATACATGTGGCATAACACAATAACTTATAGTGGCATTATTACTGCTTAATTTACTAGCATGAGATCATGAGTCTTAGATCAACACTTGATATTAATTGTGGAGTTTGAAAGTGATCGGGGGTTAATTACTAAAGTGGGTTCCGCAATGAAAACTATGGTATAGTCTTTGGGGTACATGTCGATACAAGGTTCATTACAGAGGTCAAGGAGGTGTAGATGAAAACCACCCCCGACAACTTCCACAATCACACTTTATTTAAATAAAATAAAGGGTTTATATGTATATTATTTTTCGAAGTGCCAACGTGAGAACTACCGATAGATATTGTTGCTATCTCTGCAACCCGTCCTCCACTACAAAGTCGAAGACTATGGGTATTTATAAAGTGCTCGCAATGCCATGGAACAAACTAAAATTTCAAATTCACCTTACCAGAACTCTGAAAAAGAAAGAATATTTAATTATTGATAGGGATTCTAATGTGTGCAATCCTGTGTTGTCTGTAAACACTGATTCTAGAAGTAGGTTAAGTGTGTTAGGATTCCAAAATGCACCTTTTGTAGATGTTGTTAAATTGCCAATTTTTCCCTATTGTCTCGAACGGTCATATCAATTCCCAGAATTCGTTAATTGGGATGCCACCCATTATTCGCATTCCAAAAGGGTTTTATGGATACAAATGGGTCTGAAATTTTATGCAGTGTCGATACATTGTCAGTTAATTAGGGTTACACAAGGCTTTTGCACAAGGTTCTGATACATTGAATGAGATAGAAATGATTAGGTTTTACAGGGAATGTGAATTGGAAGTAAAAAACCATTTTTTTTTTCATATTCTCAAAGCACATCAGTTCTTTACAAGTTTGTCATTGCCTTATAATGTAAATATCTTCACAGAAGAAGTGAATTTGGTTTGTTCACTTCTGAGTCAAATATTAGGGTTAGATAATGATTAACATGTTGTTGAAGTCGTGCTAGGTTTTCTTCTGAGAGTCTTCAAGTCTGAGTCAATTCAGACAATATTCCTTAATTTTGATTGATTCCTGGCTGAGACAATCCATTCCCAGTTAGTGAATTTTCACTCTTTAAGACATTTCAAGTATCAAACCTATTTGTTGAGAATGATGGTAGTTTCAAATCGTGAAGAACTAAAGAAGATGGTCCCATATTTCTCATTTGTATCAACAAAAACAAATAAATCACCATGTTCACTTTCATAAACAAAATCATGTCAAAAATCTATAGGTTAATCCATAATGTAGTTTTTCCCAGAGTCTTGGAGGAGATAAAAAACAAATTGCAATTTGACCAGTAGAATAGGGTTGTAGATTGGTTTCTATACAATAGTTCTACAACGATTAGAATTTATGGATTTCATGAAGCACCCTATATTTTGCATGCTTTTCTCACCACCAGAACTTTTGCATTGGAATTTATTAGACAAATGTTAGTAACAGAATCATAACATTTCATTAAGTTGCACAGTGCAACAAATATCAAGTTTCCATTTAATATAGGCCCTTTTGTTGTAAAAAAAAAGGCTTTCCTTCCAACAGTAGAAGAGATGTTGAAAGTCCTGAGTTTCCCATAAGCAGAAAAGATAAGGTATGATCCTCATTAGATTATATCTAACAAGATACAACAAAATAGAAATTCTCCATATGATCACTAAACAGTAGAAAGGCTAGATAAAATAGCCATTTTGGAGAGTTTTAAGGAAGGTGAAAATTCGACTGAGATGCAAGAGGATGCAGGGCAGGTCAGTTCTCACACAATTACTATCCAAACCCCTGATAAAGATGAATTATTGAACAAAAGAGGTTTTTCAGAGATAATAGAAATGGAGGTAGATGGGAAACAGTTTGTCAGCAAAAGGATGGAGATTACTCAAGTAAAATATATTATTTATTTAGAGGAAGAAGCACAGGAAAAACATCAGGGAGGTTATGCTCTTGTTGAAAGGGAGAAAGGTGAACCAGAAAGTAAAGATACTTCATTTTTTTCCATGGTCAAAGGCATGTATTTGAAGATGTTCAAGGAGCTCCATATAAATCAAAATAATATCTCATTAAGCAGTATACAGAGAAGAAAACACTAGCATTAAAATAAGCTCAAAAATTATTCCCTGAAGTAAGAAAAAAAACTCAAGAGACAACTTCATTAATTACTGTTAAGGATCATGAGAATAATACTTTGAAAATTGCAATTGTATATGAAGACAAGGTGTCAGAGGTAAAGATCATATATGACCAGATCAATGCACCAGACAAGATACAATTTCATAAGAAAACCAGTGATATGATTTATGCAGATTTGTTGCAATTAACATTGAAGAACTCTAAGTTGAAATCATTGGTGTCTAAGCTTGAGAGTCAATTGAAACAAGAAAAAGGAAGCTAACAAAGCTTGGCAGGTTCAAATCAAAAGATTTGAAACAATGTTTTTAGCTTGTGGGGCAGATCCAAAAAATGCTCAAGGAATGAAGAAGATTTTGGATGAATAAGATAATACTATTCAGACTCTCAAGAAGAAGATAAAAATTACATCATCGGAGCATGTAAAAACTCCATAGCTTACAACGATTGAGCAAGAATATGGATCAGTACAACAAGAGGTGACAAGTTATAAAGCCAAAATGGTGCAGCTGGAGAAGAATAAAGGGGATTGGATCAAAGAAAATGAAGAATTGATGGAAATAGCTTTGTTTGCAGGCCCCAATCATGAAAAGAATGTGGCTATAGAGGACAATGACCTAGTAAAATCCATGTCACAAATTAGCTTGAAATATGGGGAAATAAAGGGGTTAAAAGAAGAAAATCAAATGTTGAAGCAGGAAGTTGCTCAAAGGAGTGAAAAGAGTGAGCAAGTCCAAAAAGAGAACGATTTTTTGCAGGAAAAGATTACCAAGTTAAATTCAAGGATAAAAGGAAAAGGTCCATTGCAAGGAGCCAAACATTTTCTATGGGATTCTTTAGCAGCAGATATCACTAAGTTTAGTTAGTATCTAAATTTTGTTGATGACAAGATTATTGTAGCAGTTACAGCTCATAATAAATGTGTAGTTGTAAATGAAACATTGTTGAAAAGACCATTAGATTGGGCTCAAAATGCAATCAATCTACGTAATTCAGTTTCTAATGCAAATTTGCAGACCATTGGGGTCAAGGATAGGACTACTATTATAATTTGGGCCAGAAAAATCATTGGAAAACATAATCATATAAAGAAAGTGGAAACAAAGGCTGAGCAGGTGGAACATAGTGTGCAAGACTTCAAGGACCTATTTAGTCATTTTTTTAACAAAGGTCTCCCTTTTTTAGGGGGCGGCAGAGCTAACCTGATTTCACAAGAAGAATATAATGTATTTTTTACTTAAGTTCGAATGTATCATTCAATGTTTGAAGACCTAGAAGAGGGGATAAAATGGGTTACAATAGTTAATAAATTGATGAATGATTTCTAAGTTTTAAGACAATTCAGGAAAATCAGATCAGGTCTTCCCACTACTTTATATGCATCATGGATAGAATTATAAATTATTAAGGTAATGGTTGATTATGACATTCCTTCTAAAATTCAATGGAAATAAATTGTAAGATTAGGAAAAACAAAATACAAAATACCTGCTTCCAATTGACCTTGAAGTTTCATTCAAGTGGCATAGTACAATTCAAAGGAAATTCAACAAATTATTCAAAGATATCCCAAATATAAAGGAGAGCTCAGCTGGCAGCAAAGTGTTAACAAATCCCATAGAGTTTTGCAGGGAATATCTATTTTTGTAAAAGTTTGTTAAGATTGGCTCATTGAGAATTTTATATATATTTTATAATTTTTTATGTAATGGGGGGTCGAGAGGGAGGAAAAGGACTAATCTTTATTGTAATATTTTCCCAAGATTAATGAAATTATCATGCAGAAGTATCGAATGTTCTTACCAGAGATTCATGTGTTAATTCTCCTTGGTGTGTGTTTTCCCATGTGAATATGTATCTTTCTGAGTTTTTCCATTTAATGTAATGTATTCAGTATTTGGATGAACTTATATATTGTTGGGAAGTTGTTAAATGAAGAAACAAGAAAAAATGTTGTTCAAGGGTTCCATGAAAATGAAGCATTCGTCAAAATAGGTTATTTGAAATGTCAATTTCAATGTTAGCTTAGTGAGAGAAGGGAGAAACACCTCAAGGGAAGTTAGGGTTTAGAGAAGTTAGTGTGGTCATTGCATTTTTTTATTTGGTTTTATTCTCCATTTATATTTTAAATCTCATGAAGCCTTTGTTCATTCAGTGTCTCCATCCAATAACCATATTTTTTCTATTGAATCCATATTCTTGGTGAGAATAACATTGTGGAGTTGAAATATTGAGTCATGTTATCTTTTATAGTAAACCCATTTGCTTGATTTGGACAATCTATGAGCTTTAGGATGAATATGTCTCCTAGAGTTCCCTATAGGTCATGGAGGCTTTGCATGCCTATAGGTGTATACATTTGTGTATACAAAGACACAAATGGAAGGTACAAATAATTTTCACTTGCGATATAATTTTTTACAAATCAGATAGTATTCCAAGTGACAAGTGACCATTTCTTAGCTGAGTTGGTGCCCGGCCAAATAAAATTGCACTAGAGAGCCTTGATAATTTTTAGTATTCTTTTAGGAGGTACTATATATGAAGAGAGATAGATTAGGATGGATTGAAGGAATGATTTTAGGAGAATTAGATGACCAACAATGTTGAGGGAGAGAAAAGTCCAATTGGTGAGATTTTTTTTTAGACGGGAGAGAAGGTCTTCCCAAGAACAATTGTGAACAACAATCTCCAAGAGAGAGGCACCAAGATATCTGGGTAGAAGGGAGATCATATATATATATATATATATAAACAATACAATCTCGTTGGATATCCGACCCCTTGAGGTTGATGTCCAATATCTAACGGGTCTAGTGACAGGATGATCCGACTCCATGAATTTGCATCCGATGGCCCTGCCATAGGCCCAACACCCCTATGGATTTGGATAGCCGACACCTATGGGGCAGGATGATCAACGACCTAGCCATTGATCCGATGGTTGTGGAAGTTAGATAACCGATGGTTGTAGGGACAATATGATCGACGACACAACCATTGATCCAACAATTGTGGAAGTTGGTTAACCGACTGGTGCTATTGTGTGTCGACTAACTGACGACGTCCCATCGACGCTTAAACAAAAAGACTTCTGTCAAATTTTAAACGTGTAACTGTCGAATTTCAAACAAATTAGCTGTCGGATTTGGGGTACAAATGTAGTTATGTGTGATTATGTTAGCCTACATGATTCTTATTATTGGTTCCTGGAGTCTTAACTAGGATGGTCCTTTAGTGTTTCGTCAAATTTAGGTCCTTGAGAACCATTAATTACGTATGAATTTATCACCTAGCAATATTTTCCACCATAAGAGATTTGTTAATGAGTAACATAAGTATTTATAATCACTTTATAAAAAATGAACTATTTTTACTTACATAGACTTCCTTAACACTTTAAAAAGTAATTAATCAAATTAAATAAACTATTACAATGATTAGTGCAATAATACACTCCAAATCTATTTGACTAATCAACCAAATTGAGAAAAAAATTATTTCATTTCATCAAAATTTCATAAATCTATCCAAATTTTGTGAAATAGTTGCTAGAACCTAAAATATCTTTGTATAGTCTTCAAAAAAAATCTCCTATAATAAGTGCATTTATTAAATATTGTAAAGGTAGTTGTAGTTTCTATTAGTTAAATGTAAGTTATTGAATATGCAAACTCATCAAAATCTACATTGATGCCTTAAGTGATCCTTCTATTTTTAGATGTATAAGTTTCTCCTTCAACCTATTAAAAAACAATATTAAACTTATCATACTAAGAGATTTTAAATTGAAGGTTATAGAAGATTTTGAGTTTGGCATTTCATCTTGTCATCATGTCTTGATTATCCCAAAGCCATCCATAATCCCAAAGTGTGAATTGATTTCAACTCATGGATTATTTTGTTCTTGTTCATGCTCATGATGTTCATGTAGGTTTCTCCCTTTATAAACAATGTAAATCTATGTTTCCTAGGAATATCCTTGTAGCGATATTTTTATGTGAAATTAGTTCTTAGAAGAATAGAGATACGTAGTTTTTCTATTTACTATTTTTGATAGTTATCTTTTGATAACATATTTCTTAAAATCCAATTAAATTAGATTTATTCTTGCAATTTCATATATAACAAAAAATAGTGGAAATCAAAACACTTTGAAATTCATACATTCATCAACATAAAATGCAGAAACAATGAGATTCATAAAAAACGTGCCATGAAATGTGTGTTTGTGTGTGTGTGTGTGTGTGTGTGTGTGTGTGTGTGTGTGTGTGTGTATTCAACATCATCTAAACTATACATTTTTTAGAAAATGGCAGCAAGTTCCCTAACATAAAAAAAAGCACTGCCATATGGTGGCCTAGATACAAAATGGCAATCATTAGTCAGTGGTTGACCACCGCTGTTAGCGATAAAAAATGCAGTGGTATTTTGATGAGTATTTCCATCACTCTTCAAAATAATTTATCGTTTTCTTCAGACTCTTGGCCAATATCTTAACCTCCATATTTTTCATCAAGCTTCTGCTTGATTACTTTGCCTAGAAATCCTTTGGTTTTCTGCCTCTGGACCTGCAATACAAGAATACAAATAAAATGTTATGCATTTTTCCCTAGTCTATGCTATGGAGATTACAAATATAAAAAATATATTATTGTTTTTTATATCTTATATCTCATATAATAGGCAAAGAAATATAAATGTTCGAGTATCCTAAGGTTTCTAAACTCAAGTTATTATACATATGTTTAAAGTCTCTAGGGGTTATGGTTGTTATGGTTTTTAGCTTTAAACAAAATATTGAAAGCCCATTCCACCAATGCAAGCCAAGTCCACATTGCATAACACAAACCCATGCAAAGCTACAAGCCAATTTTCTTTCGGGTCTTATGGCTTTATTGCTAAATTTTTGGAGGTCCCAAGAGGCAAGCCATTAGTTAAAGTTATAGGCCCTATTCCCATGTTAAACTGACAGCTCATTTTCATACTGAGTCAACACCAAATCATTCGACATGCCAACTATTGAGACAACCTTTAATCATGCCACAAGTCAGTCACAAGTCAATTTACAGGTCGATGTGTCCACCATAAGCGCTCATCTCTTTTTGGTTTTGTATCGATACACTAATTGAAAAATCTTTCTATCAGGTGCCCAGTTTGTAGGTGGAAGAATGTATGCGCAGCTGTCTGTGATTGAAGATAGCTCAACTTTGGGAACATTCGACAGGTGAAAGCATCACGCCACATGCAAAATGAGTCATGAAGGAAAGCCACGAAGAGCTTCAGGGTTTGACAGAACAGATTTGTCTATACGCTGGTGAGGTTTTTGCAACAAGTGATTGAAAGTTGACAGACAAGGAGGATCTTGCAAGGAAATGCATAACCTATGAAGCAAAATATATATATATTAGATGCCCAATCATCAATCTTGTCAAAATTGTCGATGACATGAGAATTGCCTTGGAATGTTTGATATGAAGAAACTCAATTATACTAATTGTTAAGTTTCCAAGCGAGTACAAATGTCCAAATAATCTGTAGAAGAGCATGATCACTGCTTAGAAAACAGTAAGCGTTTGATTCACTTTTCTACCTGTGAGGTCTATGGAAAGACAATCGACAGTTTTCTCCCAAAAGATAGTCCTTTGCGACAGGTTCCTGCCTTCTATATCCTTAAAGAAGATGCATCTCCTTGTTTCTTTGGCCCAATTGAGAAACAAAGGTGGTCATATGCATGTGCACAGCAACTAATCGAAAGAGTAATTTATGCTGAGGGCATTGAGAATGGTTTGGAATTTACTATTGTGAGGCCGTTTAACTGGATTGGTCCAAGGATGGATTTCATTCCAGGGGTTGATGGACCAATTGAAGGTGTACCAAGGGTTCTTGCTTGCTTTAGCAATGGCCTCTTGCGTGGGGAGCCACTTAAACTTGTGGATGGGGAACATTCGCAATGAACTTTTCTCTACATTAGAGATGTGATTGAAGTGGTTCTCTTGATGATTGAAAACCCTTCAGGGAAAAACAATCACAATTTCAATGTTGGCAATAAATATCAAGAACGACTCCAGGCTTTAGGGACTCATCAAGATGGCGGATCTGACAATCAATCTAGCTGCCATTTGTACTCTTGTGGACTACAATACATGACCTCTTGACATCATATACAACAATTTCATAGATTCTTTTCCTGTGGCTCGCTTCAAGATCCTTGCATCACATCCTGATATAAATCTTTTTGCTGTTGGACATAATAATGGGATGATTGTTTTCAAGTCAGAACGAGAAAGACTTGCCTTTGTTGTTTATAAATTTACCCTGCACTATATCAAAGACTATTTTCTGCAGGCTTATGAATTTACAACTCAAAAGACACTTAGCTTATACAAATAAGAAGGCATGGCTCCATAGAAATGAATCAAGGACCAAGATCATTGTCTTATGGTTTTTTGGAGAATGTTTTTTCTGGTATATTCAGATGTTGAAAGTAGGTCATATGATTTTTATCTCGTTCCAAAGGATAGTGTTGGCAGAAATGATACGACACAGGAAGCAAAGAGAGGACTTGGAGGATACGTTTCCTTTGTTGCTCGTAATCGATTTGCAATCCTTGATAAGAGTCATAACCAAATGAAGATAAAAATCTCAGAAATAAGGTCACTAAGAAATATAGTCTTCCAGTAATTGTGGATGCAATCTTCTATGTAGGAAAAGGAAACCTTCTTTGCACGTCAGAAGACAGAATAGCCCTCTTGATATACAACAGAGGTTTGTACTCAGAGAAAAACTATATTTTACAGGGAAGGAAACTCTCATTTAACTATAAGAAAATCACAACACTTGTTGATAAATCAGAACTTTCACCAGCTTAGAAGGTGAAATTATAACCAGTTAGTTGATGAAAAGCAGAGCTTTCACTAGCTATCTAGCAAATCTTAAGGCAAAATAGTTGGTGAAACCTGAGACAGAACAGTGAGGTTATATTTTCGCCCAGATCTTATTTTTCTCAACCAAACATCCTGAAAATAGTTTCTAAAGATGCATATTGAATTTACACATCAAATTCAAGATCTGGATTTGATCAAAAAGATGTTTGAAGAGGTGTCAAAGTCAGATTAGACACCTATTTTTATGGCACAGAATCAGTTTTTTTTTCCAAAGATAGCAAATTCGAGTCTATCATGATCAAAGTACATCTACGAGCATTGGAAGGCTATCTTCACACATCATAGGTCGAGAAAGATGAAGACTCTTAAAGAATATGAGATTGATCTTAATTTAGAATCATCTTCTATTATCTTAGATCTATTTTGACTATCTGTTTTTAGAATATTTGATCCATCTTTTTAGGATCTGAAAATGCTTTGTAAAGGCTATAAGGCCTGGGGATTCAGTCTGAGGAAGGGTTCAATTTTGGATACAAAAAATGCCTTATTGTAAACAGACCTTTTGATGTTAATACAAATCACAGGTTCCTCTCTCTATTGATGTTAGTTTTCCACCTTCTTTCTTCACTTTAATTCATGTTGTTTTAGATACAAATGATTGTTATCTCATTGGTTAGCTCATAACTAAATTAATAGTTTCTTCAATGTTTATTAAACCCTACCTTGTGTACTTGGTTTATAAGCATTTGTTCTTCACCCACTTCAAGTAATTAACTGATTATTAATCCTTGAGAGAAAGGTTTCATTTGATTCTCATTTTGATAGTCTATATACCATATTGCTGCTAAGTTATCCCATTGATCCACATACACAAAACACAAAAAACATTTTGACTTGAAGTTACCAAGCACCTTTGGTCTACAACCACAAAGGGTTTCTTGGAGTGATAACAAATTGGCGTCATTGCCGGGGAGAGCAGATCGAAGCTCAACTTCCCTTGGAGACGATTGATGATAGACAAAGTGTGGACATCATTTGGTTGTAATCATCTATCTGGCGACTCCATGAAGGACGAATTCAGTGGCAACTCCTTTGTTCAGAAATATGTTGGTGACTCCACTAGTATGACATGAACCAGATTTTTGCTAAGAGGTATGCGTTCTGTGATTTTTCAGAAATTGTTGGTTTCCCTAATCCAATGCCTAGTAGAGATGAATGGGAAAGCAGTGTTCCCAGATTTCGAGGAGAAGAATGGGAAGTGCCAGTTGAACATTTGTTGGACTTTCATGATTACATGCATCGGTTGCAAGTTGTGCATGAGGATGTTCAGATCCGACTCTTTTGTTTCTCATTAGAGGGAATTGCTCGTGATTGGTACCAGTCTCTGCCTTATGCCAATATCAAATCTTTGGCAGATTTTCATGTTGCTTTTCATGTGTTTTGTAAAGGCATATTTTCAGATGACTTTCTATTTCCTGAATGTTGTCATGATTTCAATTTACTGTATAAAGATCCCAACATTCGTGAAGACTTTGTTGCAGTAGAGGATACTCTTCATTATGATCAGGAGATTGTTGATCCACATTTTGATAACCATGATGATGCTTTTGACATTGTATCGAACGCATCCATTAAATATGGTTGTCATGAAGATTCAGAGGTGTTGAATGATAATTATAACATAGACACATCTGGCATCATATCAAATGTGTTTGTTGTTGTAGAAGATCAATATGTTTCTTTTGAGTATATTGATGTCAAAGAGAAAATGTTTATATCATCAGGTAAAATTGATAAATTAGCGAGTGACATTTTCAGATCTGCAGAAGATAATGAGGGTAGCCTACAGTTTCAAGATTTGCAGGAACTGAAAGTTTGTAGCAGATACAAAGAGAGTGATGGTGAAGAGGAGCAGAAAGGTTCAGATCATAAATTGAGTTTGTATTTTCCTTCAACAGAGATCAAGCAGTCTACGTTCAGCATTGAGTTTTGTGAAGGAAAAGAAGAGCAGCATTACAGTCAGTTCGATCAGCAACTCAAAGAGGTATTTCATTATGACTTTAATGACCCTTTTGCAAACTATTTAAAATCTATGAATAGTATATGTGTTAAAGTGTTTTTATCAGTTGAAAATTGGCTTGATCGTGTGTTCAAATCTCTTTGTTGTTGGCTATCCATTCCATTATTGTTCGGGTCAAGATCAAGGATTTTAACAGTAAATCGGTTTCTAATATGGCTGCATTGGAAATTCGATCTTACTTGATAAATCTGCCTCTACTGGTTAGTGCAGAAGTAGGCAGAGGAATAAGCTCGCCATACGAGCAGTGAGATCTTTTTCAGTTGTTGATTTCATGAATAAGAAGGAGGTTGTATGCAAGTTACAGGTTTGCAGAGGAACAGTTGCATAGGTCAGATGACTCCATGCCCAATGCCAAAGGCAGCCAGATGACTCCATGCCCAATGCCAAAGGTAGCCAGATGACTCCATGCCCAATGCCAAAGGCAGCCAGATGACTCCATGCCCAATGCTAAAGGCGACTGGAACTACTAGGTTCCTGGAAACCTCGCAGGGAGGTATCCATCCCAATTGGAGCCAGTTGTTAGGGATAAAAAACGCACTGGTATTTTGATGAGTATTTCCATCACTCTTCAAAATAATTTATTGTTTTCTTCAGACTCTTGGCCAGTATCTTAACCTCCATATTTTTCATCAAGCTCCTGCTTGATTACTTTTCCCAGAAATCCTTTGGTTTTCTGCCTTTGGACATGCAATACAAGAATACAAATAAAATGTTATGCATTTTCCCCTAGTCTATGCTATGAAGATTACAAATATAAAAAATATATTATTGTTTTTTATATCTTATATCTCATATTATAGGCAAAGAAATATGAATGTTCGAGTATCCTAAGGTTTCTAAACTCAAGTTATTATACATATGTTTAAAGTCTCTAGGGGTTATGGCTATTATGGTTTTTAGCTTTAAACAAAATATTCAAAGCCCATTCCACCAACGCAAGCCAAGACCACATTGCATAACACAAACCCATACAAAGCTACAAGCCAATTTTCTTTCGGGTCTTATGGATTTATTGCTAAATTTTTTAAGGTTCCAAGAGGCAAGCCATTAGTTAAAGGTATAGGCCCTATTCCCATGTTAAACTGACAGCTCCTTTTCATACTGAGTCAACACCAAATCATTCGACATGCCAACTATTGAGTCAGCCTTTAATCATGTTACGAGTCAGTCATAAATCAAGTTACAGGTCGATGTGTCCACCATAAGCGCTCAGCTCTTTTTGGTTTTGTATCGATACACCGATTGAAAAATCTTTCTACCAGGTGCCCAGTTTGCAGGTGGAAGAATGTATGCGCAGCTGTCTGTGATTGAAGATAGCTCAGCTTTGGTAACATTCGACAGGTGAAAGCATCAGGCTGCGTTCAAAACGAGTCATCAAGGAAAGCCACGAAGAGGTTCAGGGTTTGACAGAACAAATTTGTCTATATGCTGGTGAGGTTTGTGCAACAAGTGATTCAAAACTAATAGACAAGGTGGAGCTCGCAAGGAAATGCATAACCTATGAAGCAAAAAATATATATATTAGATGCCCAAACATCAATCTTGTCAAAATGGTTGATGGCATGAGAATCGCCCTAGAATGTTTGATATGAAGAAACTCAGCTATACTAATTGTTAAGTTTGCAAGCGAGTACAGGTGTCCAAATAATCCATAGAAGAGCATGATCACTGCTTAGAAAACAACAAGCGTTTGATTCACTTTTCTACCTGTGAGGTCTATGGAAAGACAATCGACAATTTTCTCCCAAAAGATAGTCCTTTGCGATAGGATCCTTCCTTCTATATCCTTAAAGAAGATGCATCTCCGTGTATCTTTGGCCCAATTGAGAAGCAGAGATGGTCATATGCATGTGCAAAGAAACTAATCGAAAGAGTAATTTATGTTGAGGGCGCTGAGAATGGTTTGGAATTTACTATTGTGAGGCCATTTAACTGGATTGGTCCAAGGATGGATTTCATTCCAGGGGTTGACGGACCGATTGAAGGTGTACCAAGGGTTCTTGCTTGCTTTAGCAATGGCCTCTTGCATGGGAAGCCACTTAAACTTGTGGATGGGGAAAATTTGCAACGTACTTTTCTCTACATTAGAGATGTGATTGAAGCGGTTCTCTTGATGATTGAAAACCCTTCAAGGAAAAAAAATCACATTTTCAATGTTGGCAATAAATATCAAGCACGACTCCAGGCTTGAGGGACTCATCAAGATGGCAGATCTGAAAATCAATCTAGCTGCCATTTGTACTACTGTGGACTACAATACACGACCTCTTGACATCATATACAACAATTTCATAGATGTTTTTCCTGTGGCTCGCTTTTGGATCCTTGCAACACATCTTGATATAAATCTTCCTACTGCTGGACATAATAGTGGGATGACTGTTTTCAAGTCAGAACGAGAAAGACTTGCCTTTGTTGTTTATAAAGTTACGCTGCACTACATCAAAGACTGTTTTCTACAGGCTTATGAATTTACAACTCAAAAGACATTCAGCTTATACAAATAAGAAGGCATGGATCCATAGAAATGAATCAAGGACCAAGATCATTGTCTTATGGTTCTTTGGAGAATGTTTTTTCTGGTATATTCAGATGTTGAAAGTAGGTCATATGATTTTTATCTCGTTCCAAAGGATAGTGTTGGCAGAAATGATACGACACAGGAAGCAAAGAGAGGACTTGGAGGATACGTTGCCTTTGTTGCTCGTAATCGATTTGCAATCCTTGATAAGAGTCATAACCAAATGAGGATAAAAATCTCAGAAATAAGGTCACTAAGAAATATAGTCTTCCAGTAATTGTGGATGCAATCTTCTATGTAGGAAAAGGAAACCTTCTTTACAAGTCAAAAGAAAGAATAGCCCTCTTGATCTGCAACAGAGGTTTGTACTCGGAGAATAGCTATATTTTACACGGAAGGAAACTCTCATTTAACTATAAGAAAATCACAACACTTGCTGATAAATCAGAACTTTCGCTAGCTTAGAAGGTGAAATTATAACCAGTTAGCTGATGAAAAGTAGAGATTTCACCAGCGAACTAGCAAATCCTAAGGCAACATAGCTGGTGAAACTTGAGACAAAACAATGAGGTTGTATTTTCACCTAGATCTTATTTTTCTCAACCAAACATCCTAAAAATAGTTTCTAAACATGCATATTGAATTTACACATCATATTCAAGATCTGGATTTGATAAAAAAGATGTTTGAAGAGGTGTCAAAGTCAGATTAGACACCTATTTTTGCGGGAATCGTTTTTTTGGCCAAACATAGCAAATTCGATTCTATCATGATCAAAGTACATCTACGAGCCTTGGAAGGCTATCTGCACACATCAGAGGTTGAGAAAGATGAAGACTCTTAAAGAATATGAGATTGATCTTAATTTAGGATCATCTTCTATTATATTAGATCTATTTTGACTATTTGTTTTTAGAATATCGGATCCATCTTTTTAGGATGTGACACTGCTTTGTAAAGGCTATAAATCCTGGGGATTCAGTCTAAGGAAGGATTCGATTTTGGATACAAAAAATTCCTTATTGTAAAGAGACCTTTTGATGTTAATACAAATCACAGGTTCCTCTCTCTATTGATGTCAGTTTTCCACCTTCTTTCTGCACTTTAATTCATGTTGTTTTAGCTACAGATGGATGTTATCTCATTGGTTAGCTCAGAACTAAATTAATAGTTTCTTCAATGTTTATTAAACCCTACCTTGTGTACTTGGTTTATAAGCATTTGTTCTTCACCGACTTCAAGAAATTAACTGATTATTAATCCTTGAGAGCACTGTTTCATTTGATTCTCATTTTGACTGACTATATACCATATTGTTGTTGAGTTATCCCATTGATCCACATACACAAAACACAAAAAAGATTTTGACTTGAAGTTACCAAGCACCTTTGGTCTACAACCACAAAGGGTTTCTTGAAGTGATAACAAATTTGTGTCGTTGCTGGGGAGAGGAGATTGAAGCTCAGCTTCCCTGGGAGACGACATAGATCCATCTTTGATGATAGACAAAGCCTGGACATCATTTGGCTATAATCATCTATCTGGCGACTCCATGAAGGATGAATTCAGTGGCGACTCCATTGTTCATAAATCTGTTGGTGACTCCACTGGTATGACATGAGCCAGATCTTTGCTAAGAGGTATGAATTCTATGATTTTTCAAAAATTGTTGGTTTCCCTAATCCAGTGCCTAGTAGAGATGAATGGGAAAACAGTCTTCCCAGATTTTGAGGAGAAGAATGGGAAGTTCCAGCTTAACATTTGCTGGACTTTCATGATTACATTCATCGGTGGCAAGTTGTGCATGAGGATGTTCAGATCCGACTCTTCTATTTCTCATTAGAGGGAATTGCTCGTGATTGGTACCAATCTCTGCCTTTTGCCAATATCAACTATTTGGCATATTTTCATGCTGCTTTTCATGTGTTTTGTAAAGGCATATTTTAAGATGACTTTCTATTTCCTGAATGTTGTCATGATTTCAATTTACTGTATAAAGATCCCAGCATTCGTGAAGACTTTGTTGCAGTAGAGGATACTCTTCATTATGATTAGGAGATTGTTGATCCACATTTTGATAACCATGATGATGCTTTTGACATTGTATCGAACGCATCCATTAAAGATGGTTGTCATGAAGATTCAGAGGTGTTGAATGATAATTATAACATAGACACATCTGGCATCATATCAGATGTGTCTGTTATTGTAGAAGATCAACATATTTCTTTTGAGTATATTGATGTCAAAGAGAAAATGTTTATATCATCAGGTAAAATTGATAAATCAATGAGTGACATTTTCAGATCTACAGAAGAAAATGAGGGTAGCCTACAGTTTCAAGATTTGTAGGAACTGAAAGTTTGTAGCAGATACAAAGAGAGTGATGGTGAAGAGGAGCAGAAAGGTTCAGATCATAAATTGAGTTTGTATTTTCCTTTAACAGAGATCAAGCAGTCTACGTTCAACATTGAGTTCTGTGAAGGAAAAGAAGAGCAACATTACAGTCAGTTGGATTAGCAACTCAAAGAGGTATTTCATTATGACTTTAATGTCCCTTTTTCCAACTATTTGGAATCTATGAACAGTATATGTGTTAAAGTGTTTTTATCACTTTAAAATTGGCTTGATTGTCTGTTCAAATCTCTTTGTTGTTGGCTATCCATTCCATTATTGTTCGGGTCAAGATCAAGGATTTTAACAGTAAATCAGTTTCTGATATGGCTGCATTGGAAATTCGATCTTACTTGATAAATCTGCCTCTACTAGTTAGTGTAGAAGTAGGCACAGGAATAAGCTCGCCATACGAGCAGTGAGATCTTTTTCAGTTGTTGATTTCATGAATAAGCAGGAGGTTGCATGCAAGTTACAGGTTTGCAGAGGAACAGTTGCACAGGTCAAATGACTCCATGCCCAATGCCAAAGGCAGCCAAATGACTCCATGCCTAATGCCAAAGGCAGCCGGATGACTCCATGCCCAATGCTAAAGGCGACTGGAACTACTAGGTTCTTGGAAACCTCGCAAGGACGTATCCATCCCAGTTGGAGCCAGTTGTTAGCGATAAAAAACACACTAGTATTTTGATGAGTATTTCCATCACTCTTCAAAATAATTTATCGTTCTCTTAAGACTCTTGGCCAGTATCTTAACCTCCATATCTTTCATCAAGCTCCTACTTGATTACTTTGCCCAGAAATCCTTTGGTTTTCTGCCTCTGGACCTGCAATACAAGAATACAAATAAAATGTTATGCATTTTTCCCTACTCTATGCTATGGAGATTACAAATATAAAAAATATATTATTGTTTTTTATATCTTATATCTCATATTATAGGGAAATAAATATGAATATTCGAGTATCATAAGGTTTCTAAACTCAAGTTATTATACATATGTTTAAAGTCTCTAGGGGTTATGGCTGTTATGGTTTTTAGCTTTAAACAAAATATTGAGAGCCCATTCCACCAACGCAAGCCAAGTCCACATTGCATAACACAAACCCATACAAAGCTACAAGCAAATTTTCTTTCGGATCTTATGGCTTTATTGCTAAATTTTTGGAGGTCCCAAGAGGCAAGCCATTAGTTAAAGTTATAGGCCCTATTCCCATGTAAAACTAACAGCTAATTTTCATACTGAGTCAACACCAAATCATTCGACATGCCAACTATTGAGTCAGCCTTTAATCATGCCACAAGTCAGTCATAAGTCAAGTTACAGGTCGATGTGTCCACCATAAGTGCTTAGCTCTTTTTGGTTTTGTATCGATACACCAATTGAAAAATCTTTCTACCGGGTGCCCGGTTTGCAGGTGGAAGAATGTATGCATAGTTGTTTGTGATTGAAGATAGCTTAGCTTTTGGAACATTCGACAGGTGAAAGCATCAGGCCGCATGCAAAATGAGTCATGAAGGAAAGCCACGAAGAGGTTCAGGCTTTGAAAAAACAGATTTGTCTATACGCTAATGAGGTTTGTGAAACAAGTGATTCAAAGCTGATAGACAAGGAGGAGCTCGCAAGGAAATACATAACCTATGAAGCAAAAAATATATATATTAGATGCCCAATCATCAATCTTGTCAAAATGGTCGATGGAATGAGAATCGCCCTTGAATGTTTGATATGAAGAAACTCAGCTATACTAATTGTTAAGTTTGCAAGCAAGTACATGTGTCCAAATAATCCGTAGAAGAGCATGATCACTGCTTAGAAAACAACAAGTGTTAGATTCACTTTTCTACCTGTGAGGTCTATGGAAAGACAATCGACAGTTTTCTCCCAAAAGATAGTCCTTTGCGACAGGATCTTGCCTTCTATATCCTTAAAGAACATGCATCTCCTTGTATCTTTGGCCCAATTGAGAAGCAAAGGTGGTCATATACATGTGCAAAGCAACTAATCGAAAGAGTAATTTATACTAAGGGCGCTGAGAATGGTTTGGAATTTACTATTGTGAGGCCATTTAACTAGATTTGTCCAAGGATGGATTTCATTCCAGGGGTTGATAGACCAAGTGAAGGTGTACCAAGGGTTCTTGCCTAGTTTAGCAATGGCCTCTTGCATGGGAAGCCACTTAAACTTGTGGATGGGGAACATTCACAACGTACTTTTCTCTACATTACAGATGTGATTGAAGCGATTCTCTTGATGATTGAAAACCCTTCAAGGAAAAACAATCACATTTTCAATGTTGGCAATAAATATCAAGCATGACTCCAGGCTTGAGGGACTCATCAAGATGGCGGATCTGAAAATCAATCTAGCTTCCATTTGTACTCTTGCCGACTACAATACATGACCTCTTGATATCATATACAACAATTTCATAGATTCTTTTCCTGTGGCTCGCTTCTGGATCCTTGCAACACATCCTGATATAAATCTTCTTGTTGTTGGACATAATAGTGGGATCATGGGATGATTGTTTTCAACTCAGAACGAGAAATACTTTCCTTTGTTGTTTATAAAGTTACCCTGCACTACATCAAAGGCTGTTTTCTACAGGCTTATGAATTTACAACTCAAAAGACACTCAGCTTATACAAATAAGAAGGCATGGATCCATAGAAATGAATCAAGGACCAAGATCATTGTCTTATGGTTTTTTGGAGAATTTTTTTCTGGTATATTCAGATGTTGAAAGTAGGTCATATGAATTTTATCTCGTTCCAAAGGATAGTGTTGGCAGAAATGATACGACACAGGAAGCAAAGAGAGGACTTGGAGGATACATTGCCTTTGTTGCTCGTAATCGATTTGCAATCCCTGATAAGAGTCATAACCAAATGAGGATAAAAATCTCAGAAATAAGATCACTAAGAAATATAGTCTTCCAGTAATTGTGGATGCAATCTTCTATGTAGGAAAAGGAAACCTTCTTTACAGGTCAGAAGACAGAATAGCCCTCTTGATCTGCAACAGAGATTTGTACTCGGAGAAAAACTATATTTTATAGGGAAAGAAACTCTCATTTAACTATAAGAAAATCACAACACTTGCTGATAAATCAGAACTTTCACCATCTTAGAAGGTGAAATTATAACCAGTTAGCTGAGGAAAAGCAGAGCTTTCACCAGCTAACTAGCAAATCTTAAGGAAAAATAGCTCGTGAAACTTGAGACAGAACAGTGAGGTTGTATTTCACCCAAATCTTATTTTTCTCAACCAAACATCCTGAAAATAGTTTCTAAAGATGCATATTGAATTTACACATCAAATTCAAGATCCGGATTTGATAAAAAAGATGTTTGAAGAGGTGTCAAAGTCAGATTAGACACCTATTTTTGGGGCACAAAATCAGTTGTTTTTGCCAAACATAGCAAATTCGATTCTATCATGATCAAAGTACATATGCAAGCCTTGGAAGGCTATCTGCACACATCAGAGGTCAAGAAAGATGAAGACTCTTAAATAATATGAGATTGATCTTAATTTAGGATCATCTTCTATTATTTTGGATCTATTTTGACTATTTGTTTTTAGAATATTTGATCCATCCTTTTAGGATCTGAAACTGCTTTGTAAAGACTATAAAGCCTAGGGATTCAGTTTGAGGAAGGGTTCGATTTTGGATACAAAAAATGCCTTATTGTAAAGAGACCTTTTGATGTTAATACAAATCACAGGTTCCTCTCTCTACTGATGTCAGTTTTCCACCTTCTTTCTGCACTTTAATTCATGTTGTTTTAGCTACAGATGATTGTTATCTCATTGGTTAGCTCATAACTAAATTAATAGTTTCTTCAATGTTTATTAAACCCTACCTTGTGTACTTGGTTTATAAGCATTTGTTCTTCACCCACTTCAAGTAATTAATTGATTATTAATCCTTGAGAGCACTGTTTCATTTGATTCTCATTTTGATTGCCTGTTTACCATATTGTTGCTGAGTTATCCCATTTATCCACATACACAAAACAAAAAAAAACATTTTGACTTGAAGTTACCAAGCACCTTTGGTCTACAACCACAAAGTGTTTCTTGGAGTGATAACAAATTGGTGTCGTTGCCGGGGAGAGGAGATTGAAGCTCATCTTCCCTGGGAGACGACATAGATCCAGCTTTGATGATAGACAAAGCCTGGACATCATTTGGCTGTAATCATCTATCTGGCGACTCCATGAAGGACGAATTCAGTGGTGACTCCATTGTTTAGAAATTTGTTGGTGACTCCACTGGTATGACATGAACCAGATCTTTGCTAAGAGGTATGCGTTCTGTGATTTCTAAAAAATTGTTGGTTTCCCTAATCTAGTGCCTAGTAGAGATGAATGGGAAAACAGTCTTCCCATATTTCGAGGAGAAGAATGGGAAGTGCTAGATGAACATTTTTTGGACTTTCATGATTACATGCATCGGTTGCAAGTTGTGCATGAGGATGTTCAAATTCGGCTCTTATGTTTCTCATTAGAGTGAATTGCTCGTGATTGGTACCAGTCTCTACCTTATGCCAGTATCAACTCTTTGGAATATTTTCATGCTCCTTTTCATGTGTTTTGTAAAGGCATATTTTCATATGACTTTCTATTTCTTGAATGTTTTCATGATTTCAATTTACTGTATAAAGATCCCAACATTTGTGAAGACTTTGTTGCAGTAGAGGATACTCTTCATTATGATAAGGAGATTGTTGATCCACATTTTGATAACCATGATGATGCTTTTGACATTGTATCGAATGCATCCATTAAAGATGGTTGTCGTGAAGATTCAGAGGTGTTGAATGATAATTATAACATAGACACATCTGGCATGATATCAGATGTGTCTATTTTTGTAGAAGATCAACATGTTTCTTTTGAGTATATTGATGTCAAAGAGAAAATGTTTATATCATCAGGTAAAATTGATAAATCAACGAGTGACATTTTCAGGTCTACAAAATATAATGAGGGCAACCTACAGTTTCAAGATTTGCAGGAACTGAAAGTTTGCAACAGATACAAAGAGAGTGATGGTGAAGAGGAGCAGAAAGGTTCAGATCATAAATTGAGTTTGTATTTTCCTTTAACAGAGATCAAGCAGTCTACGTTTAGCATTGAGTTTTGTGAAGGAAAAGAAGAGCAGCATTACAGTCAGTTGGATTAGCAACTAAAAGAGGTATTTCATTATGACTTTAATGACCCTTTTGCCAACTATTTGGAATCTATGAACAATATATGTGTTAAAGTGTTTTTATCACTTGAAAATTGGCTTGATCATCTGTTCAAATCTCTTTGCTGTTGGCTATCCATTCCATTATTGTTCGGGTCAAGATCAAGGATTTTAACAGTAAATCACTTTTTGATATGGCTGCATTGGAAATTCGATCTTACTTGATAAATTTGCCTCTACTAGTTAATGTAGAAGTAGGCAGAGGAATAAGCTCACCATACGAGCAGTGAGATTATTTTCAGTTGTTGATATTATGAATAAGGAGGAGGTTGCATGCAAGTACAGGTTTGCAGAGGAACAGTTGCACAGGTCAGATGACTCCATGCCCAATGCCAAAGGCAGCTAGATGACTCCATGCCCAATGCCAAAGGCAGCCAGATGACTCCATGCCCAATGCTAAAGGCAACTGGAACTACCAGGTTCTGGGAAACCTCACAGGGAGGTATCCATCCCAGTTGGAGCCAGTTGTTAGCGATAAAAAATGCCTTGGTATTTTGATGAGTATTTCCATCACTCTTCAAAATAATTTATCGTTTTCTTCAGACTCTTGGCCAGTATCTTAACCTCCATATTTTTCATCAAGCTCCTGCTTGATTACTTTTCCCATAAATCCTTTGGTTTTCTGCCTCTGGACCTACAATACAAGAATACAAATAAAATGTTATGCATTTTTTCCTAGTCTATGCTATGGAGATTATAAATATAAAAAATATATTATTGTTTTTTATATCTTATATCTCATATTATAGGCAAAGAAATATGAATGTTCGAGTATCCTAAGGTTTCTAAACTCAAGTTATTATACATATGTTTAAAGTCTCTAGGGGTTATGGCTGTTATGGTTTTTAGCTTTAAACAAAATATTGAAAGCCCATTCCACCAACGCAAGCCAAGTCCACATTGCATAACACAAACCCATACAAAGCTACAAGCCAATTTTCTTTCGGGTCTTATGGCTTTATTGCTAAATTTTTGGAGGTCCCAAGAGGCAAGCCATTAGTTAAAGTTATAGGCCCTATTACCATGTTAAACTGACAACTCATTTTCATACTGAGTCAACACCAAATCATTCGACATGCCAACTATTGAGTCAGCCTTTAATCATGCCACAAGTCAGTCATAAGTCAAGTTACAAGTCGATGTGTCCACCATAAGTGCTCAGCTCTTTTTGGTTTTGTATCAATACACCGATTGAAAAATCTTTCTGCCAGGTGCCCGGTTTGTAGGTGGAAGAATGTATGGGCAACTGTCTATGATTGAAGATAGCTCAGCTTTGGGAACATTCGATAGGTGAAAGCATCAGGCCGCATGCAAAATGAGTCATGAAGAAAAGCCACGAAGAGGTTCAGGGTTTGACAGAACAGATTTGTCTATATGCTAGTGAGGTTTGTGCAACAAGTGATTCAAAGCTAATAGACAAGGTGGAGCTCGCAAGGAAATGCATAACCTATGAAGCAAAAAATATATATATTAGATGCCCAAACATCAATCTTGTCAAAATGGTTGATGGCATGAGAATTGCCCTGGAATGTTTGATATGAAGAAACTCAATTATACTAATTGTTAAGTTTGCAAGCGAGTATAGGTGTCCAAATAATCCATAGAAGAGAATGATCACTGCTTAGAAAACAACAAGCGTTTGATTCACTTTTCTACCTGTGAGGTCCATGGAAAGACAATCGACAGTTTTCTCCCAAAAGATAGTCCTTTGCGACAGGATCCTTCCTTCTATATCCTTAAAGAAGATGCATCTCCGTGTATCTTTGGCCCAATTCAGAAGCAAAGATGGTCATATGCATGTGAAAAGAAACTAATCGAAAGAGTAATTTATGCTGAGGGCACTGAGAATGGTTTGGAATTTACTATTGTGAGGCCATTTAACTGGATTGGTCCAAGGATGGATTTCATTCCAGGGGTTGACGGACCAATTGAAGGTGTACTAAGGGTTCTTGCTTGCTTTAGCAATGGCCTCTTGCATGGGAAGCCACTTAAACTTGTGGATGGGGAACATTTGCAACGTACTTTTCTCTACATTAGAGATGTGATTGAAGCGGTTCTCTTGATGATTGAAAACCCTTCAAGGAAAAAAAATCGCATTTTCAATGTTGGCAATAAATATCAAGCACGAGTCCAGGCTTGAGGGACTCATCAAGATGGCGGATCTGACAATCAATCTAGCTGCCATTTGTACTCCTGTGGACTACAATACATGACCTCTTGACATCATATACAACAATTTCATAGATGCTTTTCCTGTGGCTCGCTTCTGGATCCTTGAAACACATCTTGATATAAATCTTCTTACTGCTGGACATAATAGTGGGATGATTGTTTTCAAGTCAGAACGAGAAAGACTTGCCTTTGTTGTTTATAAAGTTACCCTGCACTACATCAAAGACTATTTTCTACAAGCTTATGAATTTACAACTCAAAAGACATTCAGCTTATACAAATAAGAAGGCATGGATCCATAGAAATGAATCAAGGACCAAGATCATTGTCTTATGGTTTTTTGGAGAATGTTTTTTCTGGTATATTCAGATGTTGAAAGTAGGTCATATGATTTTTATCTCGTTCCAAAGGATAGTGTTGGCAGAAATGATACGACACAGGAAGCAAAGAGAGGACTTGGAGGATACATTGCCTTTGTTGCTCGTAATCGATTTGCAATCCTTGATAAGAGTCATAACCAAATGAGGATAAAAATCTCAGAAATAAGGTCACTAAGAAATATAGTCTTCCAGTAATTGTGGATGCAATTTTCTATGTAGGAAAAGGAAACCTTCTTTACAGGTCAGAAGAAAGAATAGCCCTCTTGATCTGCAACAGAGGTTTGTACTCGAAGTACAGCTATATTTTACAGGGAAGGAAACTCTCATTTAACTATAAGAAAATCACAACACTTGCTGATAAATCAGAACTTTCGCCAGCTTAGAAGGCAAAATTATAACCAGTTAGCTGATGAAAAGCAGAGATTTCACCAGCGAACTAGCAAATACTAAGGCAAAATAGCTGGTGAAACTTGAGACAGAACAATGAGGTTGTATTTTCGCCTAGATCTTATTTTTCTCAACCAAACATCCTAAAAATAGTTTCTAAAGATGCATATTGAATTTACACATCATATTCAAGATCTGGATTTGATAAAAAATATGTTTAAAGAGGTGTCAAAGTCAGATTAGACACCTATTTTTGGGGCACATAATCAATTGTTTTTTCCAAACATAGCAAATTCGATTCTATCATGATCAAAGTACATCTACGAGCCTTGGAAGGCTATCTGCACACATCAGAGGTTAAGAAAGATGAAGACTCTTAAAGAATATGAGATTGATCTAAATTTAGGATCATCTTCTATTATTTTGGATCTATTTTGACTATCTGTTTTTAGAATATTTTATCCATCTTTTTAGGATCTGAAACTGCTTTGTAAAGGCTATAAATCCTAGGGATTCAGTCTGAGGAAGGGTTCGATTTTGGATACAAAAATGCCTTATTATAAACAGACCTTTTGATGTTAATACAAATCACGGGTTCCTCTCTCTATTTATGTCAGTTTTCCACCTTCTTTTTGCACTTTAATTCATGTTGTTTTAGCTACAGATGATTGTTATCTCATTGGTTAGCTCATAAATGAATTAATAATTTCTTCAGTGTTTATTAAACCCTACCTTTTGTACTTAGTTTATAAGCATTTGTTCTTCACCCACTTCAAGTAATTAACTAATTATTAATCCTTGAGAGCACGGTTTCATTTGATTCTCATTTTGATTGTTTGTATACCATATTGTTGTTGAGTTATCCCATTGATCCACATATACAAAACACAAAAAACATTTTGACTTGAAGTTACCAAGCACCTTTTGTCTACAACCACAAAGGGTTTCATGGAGTGATAACAACTGCCACCCTCACTACCCTCAGGGGCATCGTGGAAATCAATATTTATTGTCTTGCTCGAAGAAGTACCTCAAGTTGTTTTTTGCATGGGTGTGGTTTGTCGCTCTAGAGACTGTACAAAGAAAAAAATTGTTATAAGTTTTTTTCCACAATGAATTAAAGTACTTACAAAATGATACTTTGTAATTCAACATAAGAGAAATCACTGCAGATGGTACTAACAAGCCCGAGGGTGTTACCCTCCTCCATGACCCTAATTTCTCATCGATTCCACCCTACGTCATTTACAAGGATAAAATCATGAAATTTAAAAAAATATGCATAAAATAAATTCGTTCATGATACATAAAAATTGATCATCAACACATTATCTCACTGTGAATATCTTAGGAATCGATGGAGAGTTTATGACATGTGGAACACTTGGTCAAACAACCTACTCTGAGGAAACATCTACTATGATAACATCAATGGAAGGTGCATATGGAAATGGTTGTGGGGGTGGGTGGAATACAGTTGCATCCACTGTGGATGGATGCAATGGAAGAGGTGGTGCAGGTGGGTAGCCTGTGTTGGTTGTGGAGCCTGATTATCTTCCTAATTTAGAGGTCTTTTACTTTCAGCCATGTTTATACCCCATGAAGTATTTACACCCCAAAAGT
>SNQJ01S0006349.1:283508-295702 GCA_010110895.2 Picea sitchensis
ATGAGGGAAATGTATTGTGGCTATGTATGTTGGCAAGTATTGTATTCTGAGAGAGGAGACTGTGAGAGAAAGAAGAGGAAGTTACAACAGGTTTTGTTGTACGTTGTATCCCTTCATTTTGCAGGATAATAATAAAGAAAGGACCTGGCAATTTCTCTGGTGGACATAGCCCACACTAGGTGAACCACCTAAATCTGTGTCTCTCTTGTATTGTGTATCTTCTGTGTTTTGTTTCCGCATTTGTTTTATTTTATTGCTCCGTGGTCCTGTTTTTCTAACAGCCTGTAGGTTCATCCACTAAAGATAAATGGAATATGAAAGATGGTGGGGGTGCACGACGATGAACCCCCACGGAGTGTACAAGTGATGGAAGAACCCTTGGCCTAGAGTAAGGTAACCCTGAAGACATGGTTGGGTGCCCAAGGACTAGACTAGTACTATAACTAGCGAAAATATCAGCAGCATACATACATATTAGTAATATTGTTATTAGTACCAAATAGTAAAATTCAACACCATAAATACAACAAATTTGATATTTAAACAAGATTTAACTCTACAAATGATACCTGTGAAGAAGGTGACTTGTCCATCCTAGGTGGAAATTGCTTGACACTGCATGGTCCCACAACCTATAGAAACATAAGAACATTATAAATTTTAGGATGCTAGAAAAATAAAGAAATCACTATGGTGAATTTATCAAATGTGACACATACCTATGTATGGGGTACACCGAATGAGCAAGTTGTATTTATTGTTGCATTAGTGGTGGAGACAGACATTGATGCATCTATCGACATAGAGGGTCTACTATACAAGTATAGTAACTGCAAAACATCACACAATAAAAAATTGAAATAAATACACATAATACTATATAAATTATATAATAATGTAGAACATAGAGACGGTTAGATACTAACCTCCTCCATGAAGCATTGGTGTCCATTGGCCTCTATAGGCCCGTAGAAATTTTTCCTACTACGGGAGCATATGTGAGGCTCACATGAATGATTGATCTCTCCATGTGCCCTTTCCTCGTTGCACTTTACTCTAGGGTTTGAAGGTCCAACCCCTCTGTCAATGTCACTAGTAGACACCCCCTGTCGAGATGGTGCAACAAAACTACCATGTTGCACTAGACTCTGAGTCAAGGATGGTAGAGCTACGTGTCCTTGTTGCAAGCCTTTTGCAACAGAAGCATGTTGGGTTAGGCCTTCGCGTGGGGGGACTAGGACCTAACATGGGATCATGCCTAGCATTCTCTAGGTCATGTGCGGATCCTTGAACCATCCCCTAGAAATCACCAATGTCGAAGTAGTTCACATGGTGACCCAAAATAAATTATGCCCATAATTTTCTCAAAAAATATAAAGGCACCTCCATGTTATTGTAGAGAGTTTTATCAAAGACCATGAACCACCTATCTATCTAGTTATCATTAAACTATCGGTGGATGCACCCGTCCATACAAATGTGTTTCTTGTTGACAGGTGGTTGTCTAGTTTGAGGATCAATAAAATGAGACATAACAGATTGTTTTGAAATACCCAAGTCTCTAACTTGGTTTATATCTACTCTAGTCTTGTAAAAATCGAACATTCTATCCCTATATTCAAAAATAAAATTTAATTTCCCTTGGGAACTTGGAATGTACCTGACAATGATGTCTAATGAAGTGGCCAAGGACTCTCGACTAGGTTCTCTTGTGCCCCTTAATTCATTTACAAGTGATCTCAATGTGGCCAACTGCTCATGAATATGTGTGTTTATGTTTGGTAGTTGGGGTGGGTTGGAGTTTTCCTCAGCTTAGTCTGCTTGTGGGTGGTTTTCATTGTCTCTGGGTTCCATGTTAATAATATTTGTTTCAATTTAATAAGACAATTTAATAAGTGCACTTATGACAAAAATATTGCAAACAACAATTTCATTTGAGGAAACTAGAGGAAATAAGGATTAGAAACAACCCATGAATGTAGAATATGATGCAATGATGAAGAAACGAACATGGGAGCTTGTGTCATGTCCTAAATGAATGAATGTTATAGGGTTCCAAATGGGTTTGTAAGACAAAATTTAATTCAAATGGGGTCATAGAGAAATTCAAATAAAAATGAATAGTATTCAAATAATTATTTAGCTTTTTTCAAGTCTTAGTTGGCATATTCATTAAATATATGCTAAGAACAAATTTTTCATTGGGAATATCCATATCCCTTGGTTTAGTGGATAAAAAAACATACTCACTTTTTGTACATGTTAAAGAAAATCCAATTTTCCATGCTAACATAAAAAATCAAGCATACGTGGCTGTGGCAATATCTTATGCTTTGCTCCTCCTATACTCCTCTGTACTTTCTCAATCAAATAAAAACGCAAGGCGCGATGTGAAAATGGACACAAATCATGCCTGTGATCCCTTAAAATAGGACACAACAGGAATGCGTATGCATTCCTAGGAATGTGCACGGGTTCCTGCCAATGTGCCTACACGCTGAGTGGAGGCTCAAGATTTCTCGAACCTCTAACATTAGGAACACATGTGTGTTCCTAGGAACGTGCAAATGTTCTTATGGGTGTGCATTCCTTCTCATCCCCTTGCCACTTTTTCATCCATTAATGTCGTGTATTCACCCTTATCAGATCCTAAGATTGAAGAATTCAAGTTGATAAAACTCAAATGGAGGGATAGATGGTAGTTTAAAGATCAAAGTTTACACTATTAAATGCATACGACCTTTAATGATGATAATCTAGGGTATTTTTTAGGGGCAAAATTTCACCAATTTGCTATTTTTTAGCCATTTTCTAAAAATAAAAAATAAAATAAAATAAAATAAAATAAATAAATAAAAATAAAAAATTCACCAATTTGGTTAAACATTTGTGTATTTTTTACATAAATATGATTAAATTGATAATATTCGAAAAAAATTACAAGTTTTAATAGTAAATTATATATTTTTTATTAAATATTCTCCTACATATCTATATGTATGATTTTTGAAACCACAATATTCTCCTAAAATAATGTACATAAATATAATATTTGAATCCTTAAAAAATACCCCCAATTAATTATTTAAATTAAATAGTCTAAATGTTAAATAAATTTACTTCAATACTTTATTTACATTCTCAATATTATTTTAAATCCTTTAATTTTCGACCCTTTAAATTTTAAATTTTCCATTCTTTAGTTTTTAGTATAAATAGGATTTTTCCAAAAGACAATATGGCTCTCAACCTACTTACTTGCCACATGAAACAATATATGAATCATTTGGAAATGTCGTTGTTAAGATATCAACAACATTATTAGTCATGAAAATTAGGTAAATCATTATATATAATTATATATATTATTACTACGTTGATGCAATGCTCTTACTTGCTTGATATGAGTGGATCCCATTAAACTTGGTGCTTAAAAAAAAAAACTTTAATGGAGGGACATGTTGAGGGAAATCATCCCTCTACACGCAACAATGTCTTCGTGAATTTCTAATGACATGTGGCATGCAACACCAAAAAATTGAACCTACATTTCATAAATATATCTAAATATATTTGAATGAGGGAAGGATTAATCTCCCCTTTCTGATTACTACCATAAAAAAAAAAACTTTATTATTAAGACATATGTCATATCAGTAGTAGTGAAGAAGTAAAAAATGATCAAAATAAGGTGTTTGGTCATAACCCTTTTCCAAGGCATTTGCGCAAGCAATAAAACTTGAGGCCACCATAAGAAATAGTTCTTGGACCACTCAAACTTAACTCCATTGTAGGTTCAAGACATCTACTCGGTATGGAGAAAAGTCGACTATTAAATTTGCTCCATTCGAGATGCCAATTGAGATAAAGATGCCCTCGTGGACTTACAGTTGTACATATATTTCATTTAATATAATATTAATAAATTTCTAATGAACGTCAAGTTAAAATTTTGTTGGGAAAAATGAACACATGAGATTTTTTTATATTTTGAGTTTATGGATTGTATTTCATAAATATTTTTTTTTTAATTATGTCTTTTAACAATGAAATATTATTAAAAAATTTATTTTTCAAAATGTTAGTGTTGTGAACATAAATATACATATAAAATAGATATTAATAACATAATAATTAATTAATAAATAATTATTATTAATAAGGAAATGACATGTCTCAAAGAAAGTGAATATTGGTTAAGGAAACTCCTAAGCGGATATATAAACTAGTCCTCGTTTTCATAGGTTGACTAGATATGTATTAATTCCTTTATCCAGATTTGAGATTTTTACATCTAAAGAATTCTCTAACTTCATAGGTTCAGTCATTTTCTTTTTATAGGTTATTGATGTTTTGTGATCTAACTCTTTTTGTAAAGATTTCTTATCCTACTTTAATCTATTAATTTGTGTTAGCAAATCCTCGTTATATTGTTTTTACCAAATGAACAAAACCAGAATATCCCTTATCAATATAAAATATGTGAAATAAAATATGTGAAAGCATATACCGTATGCCGGAGTACTCTCTCTTCGACCGCCAGTTTGTTGGGGACAGATCTCTCCAACACTACGCTAAGCTGTATCTGATAGCACTTTCACATTAGTATTTCCGAACAGGTCTGGCAGATCGCTTTTATCAGGGTTGCATTTAACCATCATAAACTCGTTGTTATTATTATAATCGTTGTAAAAATTATGATTGTCGTAACGTAAGAAGCACTCGTTTAGCTCAAAGAACCCGGAAGTATAGTTTTGACATTTCTCAACAAGCAATGCTTTGTTCTCCGATGTGCACTGTTTGCACTCCGAGGAATTCGTATCCCCCTGCATTGGCCAAGCTCATAAACAGCACTATTGCTGTTTTGCCCCTCAACAGTGGTATTGAATCCACTCGTAGAAACGTTCCCCACCAATTATTCAAAACCCAGGTTTAGATAAATCGCTACGGAGTAGGCTAACTCGGGAGCAATCTTCCCTCCCGAGTGTCCTAACTCCGGCATGTATTCCAGCCCCTGTGGATCTGTACCCAACTATATCATAGCATCCGATCGTTCCTGCATAGCATTAAACACACTGTCAGTTCCGTAAGAGACTCATCCCATCGAACTTTAAATTTGAAATTTGAACCGGTTTCCCTCCTCAGGAAGACAGGCCTTCTGTAAATTTGATTTTTGAAAACCCCGCGCAGAATGCTCTTTGAATATCCTGGAGATCGGCGCCTTCCTGCGATTTGTTTTTTTCAAATGAAATAGAATGCGAGAGGAACAATTCCTTGAGCGGTCATTTGCCACAGCAGCTTGGACAGAACTCGCCTCTGGAATGGCTGGATGTTTCAAGAATTTCTTCAGGGTCTAGTGCCCCCACATTTGTGCAGCTGAGGCAATCTAACTATGTGCCCGTTGTTGTTAGGATCACCTGGACTGTTCCTGGGGATCTCGAGTTGCGACTGTGGACATCAACGAATCGGTTCATCAAAAAGATTTGGTTGTCAACTTCGATAGATCTAGTTGAAGTCCTTCGAGGGTGGCCTATTGCGCAACTTTGCGCCTCATTGATTTATTGTTTGTTGGCTTGAGAAATATTTTCAAGGTTTCTTAAGAAGCTTTTCTAGAAAACGTTTTCTGGCGGCATGGGTAAATACCCGGTTACATGCATATACGATACTAATGATGGTGTTGCACTCTTGTCCATGGCCAGGATAGCAAGGGTTTCATATCCTGGGGCACTGTAGATGCAAAAGACTATATATTTAGGTTTGCCAATATCAGAAAAAGATTCCCTCTGTTTGTTATTTGTAGATGTATACATTGGCAAATCGTTCTAGTGAGGGATTGATATGTTGTCAGATTTCATTCTATGAGACTGAGTTTTTCCCATCCTGCCTTCGGCAAAGTTACACTTAAGCTCTCTCATGTCACCGCTAGAGTTAACAACAAGTATTATGATCCATCGCTGGCATTTATGTTAACTACCTTGCTTTTATGCTTGTGAATTTCATGGTCAATGTGCAAGTTTTATCGCTCCAGGGATCCCATGATACATAGAGCCGACATAATGCACCGAATGCCTTCCTCCAGGCCGGATTTCATTTGAAATGTACATGTACACAAATCGAAGGAAATGTAGGACGGCTCCATGAGAGAGAGGTTTACTTTCAAGCGTACGCTCCGCCCATTAGGGTTTTGGAACTCGGTTCTTATATAAAATATAAGAATAAAACATATGTGCAGAGCTTTGAGTACATGGTTTAATGTTTTTCGAATAGTTTTTAAAGGAAAATGAAATATAGGAGATTGAAAATGAATCAATTTTCATTAATTTATATGATTTAAAAACTTAAGTTTTAAATTATATATAAAGTATGAAGTATGTAATTGCTAATTATTTTTTATTTTATATATAAAATATAAGAATAAAACATAAGAAAGTAATCGTTTTCATTTAAAAAAAATTAAAATATATGATATTTTAAAGAATAACCAACAGAAGATGAGCGAAAGTTTGTAAAAAAAATTGCTAATTCAACCTCCTCGATATAGCTGTTGTTGTTTTAGTTTTTGGATATAGCTGTTGAAGATAAAAGTTTTTCTCAATTCATTGGACAGATATACCGATATCCAATAGCATGGAAAGTAGCCTTTGGTTCTCTTACGAAGGATTAAATAACTCCAGAGTATACATCAATTGATGCTCGATAATATTAGGGTTTTTTTTTATTTTTACTGATAATATTAGGGTTTTTAAAATGTTGACTAGTGTATACGAAGAAACAAACATCTTCCTCCTATAGTGCATTATTGAGGAACTTTATAAACATAAATTTCAATATCAATGTTTTGAGGAACTTTATAAACATAAATTTCAATATCAATGTTTAAAGATGTTATCAAACTTAAATATTAATAAATATTTTTAAGTGTAATAATATTAAGTTTTTTTTAAATGTTAATATTAATTATAGAGAAATTTTATAAACATAAATTTCAATATTAATATTTAATGACGTAAAAATAATTTTCTACAAAAGAGAAATATTAATAAATATTTTTAAATGTAATAATATTAAGTTTTTTTTTAAATGTTAATACAACTTGTGTATATAAAAAATAGAAAACATTTTTTTATTTGTATTGAAGAATATTTTTATAAGCATCAACATATATCCACTTTAACTTCATATTTATTATAGGTTGAGATGGATCAAGTCTCTTAAGTCTTTTGAAGGATTTTATACCCCTTATACATGATAGATAAAAAATATTTTACCTTTAATTGCATTTTCTTTTTATGACTTGAAATATTTTAATTATCCTATACATTGTATTTTATTTATGGTTATTTGTTATTTCATATTAAACATTGAAGGAATTAAACATCTTTCATACTCACAAGTAGAAAGTACTTATTGACTCTAATGAATAACAAATGTTTAACTCTCAATTACTATATCTTTTTTTATAAAAACAAATTTGATATAAAATTATTTAAGGTGGACATTGAAATATTTGATTTATGAATGGCATTGAAATATTTTTTTTTTTATTAGTATTTTTTTTAAATAGAATGGAAGGAATTATAAATCTCCCCTATATCAAAATGTAGAAAGCACATTTCCACCTGATAAATCTAAATCCATATTTTTTTATTTTATTTATAAAAAATAGATATTAAAATAAAAATAAAATATTTTCTTTCTTTGAGAACATCTCCCTTAAACTAAATATTTTTTTTTTGTTTCCAATAGCTAATTGAGCTAGATCCTTCTCTCTACAATGGGTTCATATATGTCAATGGGGTAATATATGTTTCCCTTGTTTAAGGAAAATTTAGCATGATCCTCCTACTTATTTTTGTTTTATAAGTGAGTTGAGATTCTATATTTCTATAAAACTATAATACAAAGGTAAAAAACCGGGAGGGGTCCCCAGATCTGCCAAAAAGGAAACCAGATCAGGGTCCTCGTAGACACACTGTCAACAAAAACGAGGGAGCTGGGCCTCCACCCCGGGAAACCGACCCGGTCCTCTTAAGCCAGTTTGCAAAAAAAATAACTTAACATATTTAGTAACATATAACAGTAAGTAGTGCATAAAAACTGTGGTTGATGCTGCACTAGTCCAAGATGATTGGTTGGCTTTCGTCTCCTTCCTTATTTGTTGCTTTTTCTCTTTCCGCTCTACCATGCATGTCCTTCTAATGTCAGTTGGATTTCTGCATCGGTCCTCTGGAGTTATGTCCAAATGGTGGACGTAGCGGACATAGATGTGAAATTGTCCCACCAGTCGCTCTAGTTTTTCGCTTTGACTCTTATGATCCTCCACTATTCCTCTAGAAAGAATCTCCAAGTTGTTAAGTCGGTTCATCATTTCGATGAGCTCCTTCTTATGTCCCCTAATCGCTTCCTTGTTGGACTCTTTCATGTCAGCTTTCAGCTTGCCTATTAGTAGTTTAGTGTGCCAGGCTTCTTCCACCGTTTTTTGGTAGAGGGTCATTCTTGGTTGAGTGGTCCTCGGGTCCTTAATCACATCGGCTTCTTGAATGAGTTCCTCCCATTCCTTTCCTCGACACTGGTTGTTGACTTTTCTTTCCCATACGTTTATAAATTCTTTCCCCTTGGGGTCAACCTACATGAGGAAGGTTTCCTTGGCCTCTCGAGCCACCTGTTCCACCTTCGTGATCTTTTGGGCGCTTGTTGGATGAGACTCCACTTGGGGGCCTCTCTTGCTCTGGGTCTTCTTCCATATTGTCATCTCTGCTTGTTTGGGGTGGTACTCGTCTTGAGTTTGTCCTCCACTTTTTTCCATTCCTTCTTGGTGCTTAATCTAGCCTCTGTAATTTCTTCTCTTCAATCTGTGGTTTCCTCTGATGATGCTTCCTTTATTGGGTTTCCGCGGCTGCTGGCTTCCCCTGGGAATCATTGATCTCTCGTAGAGGCATCCTTTGAGGTTTTGTCGCATTTATTTGGATAGTGTGTTCTTGGGAACCCTGCCATCATCCCTATGCCTCTCCCCTGTTTTGCACATTGTATGTCAATCATTTCCTCCCCCTGTACCAGTGTAAAGGTGATGCGTACTCAACTCTATCCATGGCCAACCGTTTTTTTCTGTGTACTTTTCCTCCATCTGGATATCCCTCTTTTGATCCCACAAGCAGTCCCTATACTCCTTTCTAGTGATAGGGTCACCTTATAGTATCTCCTCATGTGGTGTGACTTGGGTCTGTATTGGAATTCGTGTTGGCATGTTGGCCTTTCGGATACTGACAGGGTCCTATGTGCCTTTCGAGTACTTCTGCACCTCCAATCTCGATGTGGTCATCCGTCCTTTGGTTTCCATCGTAGTCCTTTGCCTCTATTTGAGTGCAGTAAGTTTGGAATTGACCACTTGGTATGTTACTCCATATTGTGTCCAATTCTGGTCCTACTCCGTCTGCACCTTCGTTAGCTATTCTGTCCGCTAGACCATTAGCTGAACTTCATACCCAACGCAACTCTACTGCGATCCTCGACTACATGTGCTCCTGAATTCTTTGCAGGGACTGCGCCAAGCACCAGTGTTTCTGGATTTTGCCTATTCTGGTACCGTTTTGGAGCTTCCTAACTGTGTTTATTACTAGCTTGGAATCTCCTTCCACTATAGTATGGGTTATTGCTTCACAGCGTAGAATCTCAAGGCCGGTCTCCAGGGCTCCAAACTCTGTTGCATTGTTAGTTGAGTTCCTCAAACTCCCAGTGTATAGCCGAATGATATTTCCTTGACTGTCTCTAATGACTCCTCCCAACCCTATCCATCCTAGGTTACCTTTTGATCCCCCGTCAAAATTCAGCTTGAGGGAACCCTCTAGTGGTGGTTTCTAGTTGCGCTCACCTATTTGGAGTTGCGTTGGTTGTCTCACTTGAAAGGGGTTGTGTCCATCCTTCAGTCGAAAGGCCTCAAGAATTCTGATAATATTATTATTAGGATAATACATCTTTTTGGTTTCCAACGAATTTTAAGAACATGAATTTCTTAATTATTATTGATCAATTTAATGAGTAGACATGTTTACTATTATCGGGGACCTAAGGTTGAGTTGGAAAAGTTGTCCCTATACTTGAGTCAGCTTCAAGCTAAAATGGGATCCTTATAATAAAAAAATCACTTCTTTTAGAAGTAGACATCCTGTATTTTTAAACAAATTTAAACTTATAATCTAAACCTGTCTCTTGACAATACCTCTAATTCCACTTATTGAAATAATCTTGAAACTTAATAAAACTAACATTTATATTTTTATATTTTTATATCTTTGTGTTTATAAATTTACATTAAAAGTTAGAAATTAATAATAAAAAAATTGATATTTTAAATTTTTTTATTTTATTTATTTTATTAAAAAATAGGAAAACACTTATTTTAAACATTTAAACAATCAACTATATTTTTATTTTATAAATTGGAAATAACAAAACAAATGATTTTATTTTATTTAAATCATCTAACAAATCCAAAATTTTAATAATTTACTATTATTTCATAATTTGTAGTCTACTATTTTTTAATATTTAATTATATAAAAATTTCATTAAAAAATAGTTTTTTAAACTAATCAAGTGATTATTTTAAGCAACCATTCCAACCTTAATCTTGTGTGGCTAAAGTAAGACCTTGTTTTAGCAAAAAGATACAAGAAAAATTCACAAGACTTGATCGAGAATTTATGTGGTACTAAGCTACTCAACCTTTGCAATTCTCAAGATTTAATCATTTGCAATGGTCTAATGAATTGGTCAAAATCTAAGGACGTGACTTGTATCCATGGGATAGGTAATAGTATTTTGGGCCATGTGATATCAAATATTCCTCTTTACAACTAAATAGTAAATTTGGACATTTAAAACTACCATGAGCATGACCATGTGATATCAAATATTCCTATTTACAACCAAACAATAATTTTTGACATTTTAAATGACCATGAGCATGAATCTAATCATATACCTTTAACCCTAACTCTAAACTTTATCATGCACAAAAATCCTTGAAAATAACTTTGATAACCAAAGTCATCTACTTTTTGACAAAACTAAAATTGATCTCTTTTTAAAGGACTTAAAAAAAGAATTAAATATTCAATCATATAAAAACAATATTGAAAACATCTATCATAATTTTACAACAATAGTTTCTACCTCCACAAAAAAATTATATATCCAAGTGTTGTGTAAAAAGAATAATAGAATTTCCAACCCTTGGTATGATAACTAGTGTAAACTTGGTAGAAAAGCCATTTGCGATGTTTGTAATAAGCCTTTGAAATATGATAAGATTAATAGATACAAATCCCTAATTAAAAGGAAAAGAAATCACTACATAAATAGAAAGAAAGAAAATCTTTTGCACTTTTCTAAGTTAGATCCAAAGAAATTTTGAGGGAAAATTAGGAATCGTAAAACTAAAGAAAATGCTATGATTCCCTTAATAGAGTGGAATTCCTACCTTAAAAATGTTTACGAATCCTGTAATGTCCTGACAGAAGACATAAATTTTGGGGTTAAGCCACTTGAAAACAGGAAAGTCAGGGATATTAAGGGATACCAAGCTGAAATATTAAAAATTGGAGGGCCTATTATGATCCCTCACATACACAAGCTCTTCAATTTAGTAGTCAAGTAGGGCTTCCCTAAACCTTGGACTCAAAGCCTCATTACACCTATTTTAAAAGTGGGGAAATAAAGACTTTCTGAAAAGAGACAACTGAGATAGTAAAATTATCAGGTTGGTAGAGGAGATGGCTGTGAAATGGTATGACTTATGCATTGTAATCTTATCTGCCATGTGGATTTTGGTTATTGATGTTTACTTTGGTCTCACTTTATCTTATTATTTTAGCTATGGGGTTTTCTTAATTATTCTATTCATGGTTTTTTTAATAGTTGAAACTAAAATGTTTACATTTAATATTTAAAGACTTTGGACACTTTGAACAATTATGGAGGTAGGCAAGGGTTATAAGATTTTCAAAGATGGGGGACACCATTTTTTTTTTTAACTTGTTATTGTTGAGTAAGCATTTACATATAAAGAAAAACCCCAAAGAGATATGCTCTGCCTGAAGCCTAGGATCAATGGAAATGCATGAAGTTTTAATAACTTGATTCAAGCTAACTAAACACACAGAAGTAGATTCATTTTTAAGCTGGTTATTTAGAGA
>SNQJ01S0006349.1:295712-308944 GCA_010110895.2 Picea sitchensis
TATTTTTCATGGTTCTAGTTGTTGCAAACTTTTCTAACATTTATTTCTCTTTGTTTTTAGTTTTTATTTCCTTGTTTCATGTGTATTTGGTTATCTAATCAACTCACAAACCTCTGTCTTGTTTAGTTGACTTAACTAGGAAAGTAAGTGTTGTGCTTTTGCTCACCCATGTGACAAAACCAACACAACGCATGGGGAAAGTTATAAGTTGAGCCTTCCTACTAAAAGTGTATATAAACAAAATTTCCAATCTCAGAGTGGTAATAAACCCTTTGGAGCAGCCCCAGGCAAGACTAATAACACAAAGAGAGAACCCTTGAAATGTTGGGGTTTTGGAGAAGAACATCTGCTCACGGACTATCCACATAGGCAACAGGACAATGGGAAGGTATACAATATCCAGGAGGCTACCACAGTCAATGATGAGGCTAGGAGCATGCCACAAATTTATGCATCCTTGGATAATAGACAAGCTTACCACCAAGATTCAGTGGTGGACTCGATGGAATGTATCATTTCCAACCATTTAGTTTCCATTTTAATTGACCATGGTTCTAATTTGAGTTATGTTGCCCCTTAAACTGTTGAGAAATGTAAATTGCAGCAAGAAAAACATGTTAAATCATGGTTGGTACAACTAGCCACTGGAACCAAAAGAAAGGTAACAGAGGTCATACTAGCATGCCAATTCATTATGAATGGATTACCCACCCAAGCAACCCTAAACATGCTCCCTTTAGGATCCTATGACCTATTGATTGGCATGGACTAGTTGGCTGCCCATAAAAACCAAGTTGGATTGTTACAAAAAAACTTTGGAGTGTGAAGATGAAGACGGGAGAAAAATCACCCTACAAGGAATTCAAAAGCATGTCTCAGTGAGACAAATATTAGTCATTTAAGTGAATAAGTATTGCATAAAAGGATGCCCTTTGTATGCAATACAAGTGTTGAACTCTGTTGAGAACAATAAACCAAGCCTAGAGGACCATCCCATATTAAGAGAGTATAAAGATGTGTTTCAAAAAGAGGTACCAAGTCTACCTCCAAGAAAAGATATTGAGTTTTCAATAGAACTTGTACCAAGAGGAGTGTCAGCGTCTAGAACACCCTATATAACGAGTACACCAGAACTAGTTGAGCTCAAACTATGACTAAAGGAGATGTTGGACAAAGGATACATTCGACTTAGTGTCTCTCCATGGGGAGTGCCAGCCTTGTTTGTGAAAAAGAAGGATGGCACACTCAGGTTGTACATATAAGATGACCATTAAGAATAAGTATCCCTTGCCAAGGATCGATGACTTGTTTGACCAGATAGGGGGTGCTACAACTTTCTCCAAGATTGACTTGAGGTATGGATACCATCAAGTCCAAATTAAGGTAGAAGACATCCACAAAAAAACCTTTAGGACAAGATATGGGCACTACGAATTTGTGGTGGTGTCATTTGGTCTTACCAATGTACCAACCAATTTTATGTGCTTAATGAGCAATGTACTCAGTAAGTTCTTGGATAGATTTGTGTTGGTTTTAATTGATGATATCCTAATATATTCTAAGAGTAGGGAATAACATGAAGAACATCTCAATTTAGTGTTTCAAGTGCTAAGAGAACATCAAATCTATGTGAATTTTAGTAAGTGTAATTTTTTCCAAAAACAAGTCCATTACTTAGGCCATGTTATTTATGAAGAAGGAGTGACAATTGATCTTAACAAGATCAAATCCATTATGGATTGGACTACCCCAAAGGATGTATCTGATATCAGATCCTTTAGGGGCCTAGCAGGATACTATAGAAGTTTTATAAATGGATTCTCCAAGATCGATTGCCCATTCACCTCCCTTCAGAAAAAGGGAGTTAAATTAATTTGGACACCAGAATGTGAAGAGAGATTCCAACAGCTGAAATACCTCATAACTAATGCACCTGTGCTAAAGATTGCAGACCCAAATAAGGACTTCCTTATGTGTACATATGCATGCAAGGAAGGGCTCAGAGGATTCCTTATGCAAGAAGAACATGTGATTTTCTACGAATCCATAAAATTGAATGAGCATGAAATCAATTATGTGACCCACTATTTGGAGTTCGCTTTCATAATACATGCTTTAAAAATGTGGAGACATTTCCTCCTAGGTATAATATTTTTTCTTATGATTGACCATAGTGGGTTGAGATATTTGTTTGATCAACCAAAACTCAATGCTAGACAAACTAGATGGATGGCTCTCCTTAGTGAGTTTGATTTTGAAATCAAACATATCAAAGGAAAATAAAATAGGGTGGATGATGCCCTTAGCAGATGTATGAAAGTGATTCACTGGGTAGTTCTAAGCACCTGTGAAACAAACGTGAAGGAGAGAGTCAAAAGTGGACAAGAAACAGATGCATTTTTCAAGACTATGAAATCATACTTGGACCAAGAGCCCACATGGTTGAAGTATGATGGTTATCAATTGTTGAATGATGGTCTTCTAACTTACAAAGGTAGGTTTTATATTCCAAATTGTGACGACTTGAAGAGGTTCATAATGGATGACCTAAACAAAATACCATATACTGGTCATCATGGTTATCAAAAAATGCTCACAGCCACTAGGAAACCATTTTATTAGCTCGAACTGAAAAAGGACATAGTTGATTACTTAGATAAATGTCTAAAATGTTAACAATTTAAGGCAGAGCATTGACATCCAGCAGAGTTGGTGCAGCCCCTACCAATCCTAGAATGGAAATGGGAAACCATCTCCATGGATTTCATCACAAGGTTACCAAAATCAACCAAACAAAATTATGCCATCATGGTAGTTGTGGACAAAATGAGAAAGGTTGCTCACTTTATTCCCATCAAATCAAATTGAAAGGAAATATATATTGTGAGTATTTTCATGAAATAAATATTTATACTGCATGGCATTTCTAAGGAAATCATATCCGATAGAGATACAAAATTTACTTCAAACTTTTGTAAATCTTTGTTTGTTGGTTTTGAAACTAAATTACTATTTAGTACAACCTATCACCCTCAAATTAATGGGCAAACAAAGAGGGTAAACCAAGTGTTAGAGGACATGTTAAGGATGGATGTAATGCATCAGCCCAAGAAGTGGGAAGACTACCTACCACTGGTAGAGTTTGCTTATAACAGTGGCTATCGAGAGTCATTGAAGATGATCCCTTTTGAGGCCCTCTATGGTAGACAATGCAGTATTCCAATTACATGGAATAACCCAGTAGATGGAATTACAACCAAGGAAGATATGCTAAAGGAAATGGAACAACAAGTAGTTCATATAAAACAAAATCCAATAATTGCTCAGGATAGACAGAAAAACTATGCAGAAAGAAAAAAGGACTCCTTGAGAGTTCAAAGAAGGGGATCATGTGTATCTCCGAGTTAGGCCCAGGAAAATTTCCTTGAGAATGGGAACATGTGGAAAGCTGACACCTTGGTATTGTGGACCCTTTGAAATTTTGGATAAAGTGGGACCTATAGCATATAGACTAGCACTTACTCCCATAGTGAAGGAACATAATGTTTTCCGTGTTTCGTTAATGAAGAAATATGTACATGATTATAATCATATAATTGGTTGGTCTATGATTTAGGTGGAACTAGTGGGAGAATTTTTGCCAGAGCCACAATGCATAATAGATGGGAAGGAAATCCCACTCAGGAACAAAACCATTGCACAAATCAAGGTGCAATGGAAACACTTTGGTCGAGATGAAGCTACATCGGAAATGGAGGATGGCATGAAACAAACTCATTTTTGTTTACTTATGTACATACAGAGCACATCGACGAGTAGAACATCAAAATAAGGGACGATGTTCCTTTAAGGGGGAGGGGATTGTAATACCCATGTTTCCCCCATCTTGTAAATATAACTCTAACTTGTCAAAATACTATGGGCAGACTGAATGTGTGTGGATGTTGGAATTAATGAACCTTTTTGTTATAAGAGGTAATGTATGTATTTTTGTTATTAAATAAAATGGATAGTGTTGCATAACTACTGAAGGGATTTTCCAAGGTAGATCATGAAGCTATGAGAGATATGGTGAGGGCAACCAACAATGGTTGAGATGACCCCCACTAGACCAATACCTTACTGGATTGAGATGACCCCCACCAGAGCAATACTTAGACTTAGAACAATCCTCTGACCAAAAAATAAGTTACCAGTACCCATATGAAAGACTTCCTGACCTGACCACAAACTAGGGATTCAGACCCATGCAATCTTGCTAAGGAAAGAAAGAAAATAAGGGAATTTGTGGGCAGAGAAGAGGGCTTGCAAAGAATATGAGTCTGGAGACCTTTTTTCTGAAGAGGGAGAGCATGTGCAACTCTCTGGTTTTGAAGAGAACTGAAAAACAAGATTGCTCTGGGTGAAATAAGTTGTTGGCAGTGTTTTCAGTCCAAGATGATAAATGGCATTGTAGAGAAGATGAGTGACTAAGGAAGTACTCGTTGCATGCCCCCTTTCTTGGTGGAGAGAAAATTGTTTTTCCCAGTTTTTGTGGGAGGAGGAGAGTGGCCTCCATCCTTGATTGTCGTTGAACAAGAAGGAAGCGTCTCTCTCTGAGTATCATGATCTAGCTAGGGGGTGGTTGGCAAGAAATCCATCCAGGAGTGGTTATGCCTACGATTGGGTGGAAACGGGCACCCCTCTCAACAATTGCTTCAATATCTATTTTATTGATAAGTATTCTTATATCATGTGTATTAGAATTGAAATGATGGTTAAATGTTTATGCCTATGACTAAAATATGCATTGTATGATTAATGTAGAAATGCTTATTGTTTTTATGTCGCATTTGAATGGTTTATGATTGCCTCATCTTAGCAACTGGAGAGATATGAGACATGGTTCTTCAAATGAAGTTAGGAACACATTTATGATTTTTGTATTGGTTGGAAATTCCTTAAGTGAATTTTCCCAATGATTGATTTTATAACGTAAAAGTCAGGGTAGACTTCGCTAGAACACCTCAGTCCTGTCGACCCCTCGAATTTACCTTCGCGGGTTATTAAATTAGAGCTCCATGGAAGGATGGTGCCTCCTTCAAAACCTTCATTGGTGTGACTGAGGGCTCATGTCCACGGCCCTAGCCAAATCACGACTAAGAGTTGAGCATGCAACTCCGATACTTGTCAGAGGATCCATATGATCAGGACCTTGGAACCCTTCGCTAGGTCTGAAAGGAGCTAAGCTATTTTGGCTTCGAAACTCCGGGAGTTCGGATCTTTGGGATGCTATGAAATTACAACCTTTGAAATCAACTGAAGGCAACCTGTTGGTGCAATTACCAGCGAGGTTGACCGACATATGGTGATTTCCTTAACCATGACCATGGGATTTGTCCCATTGTTAAACCCTAATCCACTTCCCAGTCGCGAAGTGACGAGAACCATAGATCTGATAACACGTCAAGATCCCTCCTAACCATTGGATTTAGACCTTGGTCAGCTCGACGCTGACCACTCCAGGAGTAAAGAGGAAATTACACAACAGATCCCCCGAATGTCGAAGTTGCGAAGCAACGGAGGCCATAGATCTACGAATCTACATGGACACGTCTCGATTGTGGGATATAAGGGGTATTGGGAGGCTGTCAGTCTGAAGTGACATGGCATGCTAACGTCACCTAGGGTGACATGGACCCATGTTCGACATGCCACATGTCACCTTGATTCATTATTTTTATAGACCTTATATACCAATTGGAACATAACATGTGTCGCCCATTGATGGGGCCACGTCTCCTCTCTACCCGTTGCCACATGTCAACCAGGTACATGCTCTCATGGCCTAATAGCTGGTGGAATACCCGAGGCACTAGGAGTTCAGAACTTCGAGGTATTTGGGACGCTGGGATGTTGGGGTTAATTTTGTCGAAGGCCCAGATCCACCTGTCCCTGCCTCTGCATTTAATGCATCGCCAAATGTAAGTGTGGACCCTTCGGGAGTCCGGGAATTCAGAACTCCGGAGGTTTGGAGTGTTGTGATTGGATTAGTCGAAATGGGCCGAAGGCTCGAATTTACTTTCCCGCTCTTGCAGGCTGTCAGATAATTTAAATATAATTAATTTAATGAAAACGGACCCTCTCCCAGACTCCGACATTCGGGAGATTTGGGTTCATGAGAACATGAGGAGGAATTTCACCAAAGTCTGAAGTCTTAGGCACTAATTAATATTAATGAATCCAAGTGCCTTGGAGATTTCGGTAATGAGTGGGATTTCGTTGTGTTAATGGTTAATTAACCTAGTAGACCTATAGGAGCTAGACAAATTTCAACTCTGGGTTGGAAGAGTCTTCGTATAATATAACGATGTGTAGTTTTGGGTGACAGAGAGCCATGTGGGTGCCATGTGGTTGTAAGGGACTCCAGTTAATGAATGCTTAAAGAACCTTGAAGAGCCATAACTTGCAATCGAGAGCTCAGATTTGAGCATGGTAACAGTCGTTGGGAAACTCTTGTCGAGCAAAAGGTGACGGAGGTCTCGGCAAGAGGATTGAAGATGATTGAGAAAAGAGAAATTTTGATGCCCCGTTTCTTAAAAAGGTACTTTAAGGGTCAAGTGTGTTACACAATCACTTAATCGAGGGACACATTGAGGGAAATCATTTCTCTACACACAACAACACTTTCATAAATTTGTAATGTCATGTGGCATGCAACAAACAATTAAAATATATGATATATGATATTTTAAAGAATAACCAACAGAAGATGAGCGGACGTTTGTAAAAAAATTGCTAATTCAACCTCCTCGATATAGCTGTTGTTGTTTTAGTTTTTGGATATAGCTGTTGAAGATAAAAGTTTTTCTCAATTCATTGGACAGATATACCAATATCCAATAGCATCGAAACTAGCCTTTGGTTCTCTTACGAAGGATTAAATAACTCCAGAGTATACATCAATTGATGCTCGATAATATTAGGGTTTTTTTTTAATTTTTACTTATAATATTAAGGTTTTTTAAATGTTGACTACTGTATACGAAGAAACAAACATCTTCCTCTTATAGTGCACTATTGAGGAACTTTATAAACATAAATTTCAATATCAATGTTTAAAGATGTTATCAAACTTAAATATTAATAAATATTTTTAAGTGTAATAATATTAACTTTTTTTTAAATGTTAATACTAATTATAGAGAAACTTTATAAACATAAATTTCAATATTAATATTTAATGACCTAAAAATAGTTTTCTACAAAAAGGAAATATTAATAAATATTTTTAAATGTAATAATATTAAGTTTTTTTTTTAATGTTAATACAAATTGTGTATATGAAAAATAGGAAACATTTTTTTTATTTGTATTGAAGAATATTTTTATAAGCATCAACATATATCCACTTTAACTTCATATTTATTATAGGTTGAGATGGATCAAGTCTCTTAAATCTTTTGAAGGATTTTATACCTCTTATACATGATAGATAAGAAATATTTTACTTTTAATTGCATTTTCTTTCTATGACTTGAAATATTTTAATTAACCTATACATTGTATTTTATTTATGGTTATTTGTTTTTTCATATTAAGCATTGAAGGAATTAAACATCAAAAGTACTTATTGACTCTAATGAATAACAAATGTTTAACTCTCAATTACTTTATCTTTTTCTATAAAAACAAAGTTGATATAAAATTATTTAAGGTGGACATTGAAATATTTGATTTATGAATGGCATTGAAATATTTTTTATTTTATGAGTATTTTTTTTAAATAGAATGGAAGGAATTATAAATCTCCCTTATATCAAAATGTAGAAAGCACATTTCCACCGGATAAATCTAAATCCATATTTTTTTATTTTATTTTTAAAAAATAGATATTAAAATAAAAATAAAATATTTTCTTTCTTTGAGAACATCTCCCTTAAACTAAATATTTTTTTTTGTTTCCAATAGCTAATTGAGCTAGATCCCTCTCTCTACAATGGGTTCATATATGTCAATGGGGTAATATATGTTTCCCTTGTTTAAGGAAAATTTTGCACGATCCTCCTACTTATTTTTTTTTTATAAGTGAGTTGAGATTCTATATTTCTGTAAAACTATAATACAAAGGTAAAAAACCGGGAGGGGTCCCCAGATCTGCCAAAAAGGAAACCAGATCAGGGTCCTCGTAGACACACTGTCAACAAAAACGAGGGAGTTGGGCCGCCACCCCGGGAAACTGACCCAGTCCTCTTAAGCCAGTTTGCAAAAAACATAACTTAACGTATTCAGTAACATATAATAGTAAGTAGTGCATAAAAACTGTGGTTGATGCTGCGCTAGTCCAAGATGATTGGCTGGATTTCGTCTCCTTCCTTACTTGTTGCTTTTTCTCCTTCCGCTCTACCATGCATGTCCTTCTGATGTTGGTTGGAGTTCCACATTGGTCCTCTGGAATTATGTCCAAATGGTGGACGTAGCAGAGATAGATGTGAAATTGTCCCACCAGTCACTCCAGTTTTTCGTTTTGACTCCTATGATCCTCCATTATTCCTCTAAAAAGAGTCTCCAAGTTCTTAAGTCGATTCATGATTTCGGTGAGCTCCTTCTTATGTCCCCTAATCGCTTCCTTGCTGGACTCTTTCATGACCGCTTTCAGCTTGCCTATCAGCAATTTAGTGTGCCAGGCTTCTTACACCATTTTTTGGTAGAGGTTCATTCTTGGTTGAGTGGTCCTCGGGTCCTTAATCGCATCAGCTTCTTGAATGAGTTCCTCCCATTCCTTTCCCCGGCATTGGTTTTTGACTTCTCTTTCCCATCCATTTATAAATGCTTTCCCCTTGGGGTTGACCTACTTGAGGAAGGTTTCCTTGGCCTCTCGGGCCACCTGTTCCACCTTCGTGATCTTCCGGGCGCTTGTTGGATGAGCCTCCACTTGGGGGCCTCTCTTGCTCTGGGTCTTCTTCCATATTGTCATCTCTGCTTGTTTGGGGTGGTACTCGTCTTGAGTTTGTCCTCCATGTTTTTCCATTCCTTCTTGGTGCTTAATCTAGCCTCTGTAATTTCTTCTCTCCGATCTGTGGTTTCCTCTGACGATGCTTCCTTTATTGGGTTCCCCCGGCTGCTGGCTTCCCCTGGGAATCATTGATCTCCCGTAGAGGTGTCCTTTGAGGTTTTGTCGCATTGATTTGGATCATGTGTTCTTGGGAACCCTGCCGTCATCCCTATGCCTCTCCCCTATTTTGCACATTGTATGCCAATCATTTCCTCCCCCCATACTAGTGTAAAGGTGATGCGTACTCAGCTCTATCCATGGCCAACCGTTTTGTTCTGTGTACTTTTCCTCCTGTTGGATATTCCTCTTTTTCTCCCACAAGCAGTCCCTATACTCCTTTCTAGTGATAGGGTCATCGTATAGTATCTCCTCATGTGGTGTGACTTGGGTCTGTATTGGAATTCGTGGTGGCATGTTGGCCTTTCGGATACTGACAGGGTCCTATGTGCCTTTCGAGTACTTCTGCACCTCCAATATCGATGTGGTCATCCGTCCTTTGGCTGCCATCGTAGTCCTTTACTGCTATTTGAGTGTAGTTAGTTCGGAATTGACCACTTGGTATGTTACTCCATATTGTGTCCAATTCTGGTCCTACTCCGTCTGCACCTTCGTTAGCTATTATGTCCGCTAGACCATTCGCTGAACTTCGTACCCAATGCAACTCTACTGCAGTCCCTAACTACATGTGCTCCTAAATTCTTTGCAGGGACTGTGCCAAGCCCCAGTGTTTCTGGATTTTGCCCATTCTGGTACCGTTTTGGAGCTTCCTAACTGTGTTTATTACTAGCTTGGAATCTCCTTCCACTATAGTATTGGTTATTGCTTCCCGGCGTAGAATCTCAAGGCCGGTCTCCAGGGCTCCAAACTCCGTTGCATTTTTAGTTGAGTTCCTCAAACTCCCAGTGTATAGCCGAATGATATTTCCTTGACTGTCTCTAATGACTCCTCCCAACTAGGTCCAGCCTAGGTTACCTTTTGATCCCCCGTCAAAATTCATCTTGAGGGAACCCTCTAGTGGTGGTTTCCAGTTGTGCTCACCTATTTAGAGTTGCATTGCGTGTCTCACTTGAAAGGGGTTGTGTCAATCCTTCAGTCGAAAGGCCTCAAGAATTCTGATAATATTATTATTAGGATAATACATATTTTTGGTTTCCAAGGAATTTTAAGAACATGAATTTATTAATTATTATTGATCAATTTAATCAGTAGACATGTTTACTATTATTGGGGACCTAAGGTTGAGTTGGAAAAGTTGTCCCTATACTTGGGTCAGCTTCAAACTAAAATGGGATCCTTATAATAAAAAAATCACTTCTTTTAGAAGTAGACATCCTCGATTTTTAAACAAATTTAAACTTATAATCTAAACCTTTCTCTTGACAATACCTCTAATTCCACTATTTGAAATAATCTTAAAACTTAATAAAATTAACATTTATATATTTATATCTTTGTGTTTATAAATTTACATTAAAAGTTGGAAATTAATAATAAAAAAATTAATATTTTAAATTTTTTTATTTTATTTATTTTATTAAAAAATAGGAAAACACTTATTTTAAACATTTAAACAATCAACTATATTTTTAATTTATAAATTGGAAATAACAAAACAAATGATTTTATTTTATTTAAATCATCTAACAAATCCAAAATTTAAATAATTTACTATTATTTCATAATTTGTAGTCTACTATTTTTTAATATTTAATTATATAAAAATTTCATTAAAAAATAGTTTTTTAAACTAATTAAGTGATTATTTTAAGCAACCATTCCAACCTTAATCTTGTGTGGCTAAATTAAGACCTTGTTTTAGCAAAAAGATACAAGAAAAATTCACAAGACTTGATCGAGAATTTATATGGTACTAAGCTACTCAAGCTTTGCACTTCTCAAGATTTAATCATTTGCAATGGTCTAATGAATTGGTCAAAATCTAAGGACGTGACTCGTATCCATGGGGTAGGTAATAGTATTTTGTGCCATGTGATATCAAATATTCCTCTTTACGACCAAATACTAAATTTGGACATTTTAAACGACCATGAGCATGACCATGTGATATCAAATATTCCTCTTTACAACCAAACAGTAAATTTTGACATTTTAAACGACCATGAGCATGAATCTGATCATATACATTTAACCCTAACTCTAAACTTTATCATGCACAAAACCCTTGAAAATAAATTTGATAACCAAAGTCATCTACTTTTTGACAAAACTAAAATTGATCTCTTTTTAAAGGACTTAAACAAAGAATTAAATATTCAATCATATAAAAACAATATTGAAAACATCTATCATAATTGTACAACAATAGCTTCTACCTCCACAAAAAAATTATATATCCAAGTGTTGTGTAAAAAGAATAATAGAATTTCCAACCCTTGGTATGATAACTAGTGTAAACTTGGTAGAAAAGCCATTTGCGATGTTTGTAATAAGCCTTTGAAATATGATAACATTAATAGATACAAATCCCTAATTAAAAGGAAAAGAAATCACTACATAAATAGAAAGAAAGAAAATCTTTTGCACTTTTCTAAGTTAGATCCAAAGAAATTTTGAGGGAAAATTAGGAATCGTAAAACTAAAGAAAATGTTATGATTCCCTTAATAGAGTGGAATTCCTACCTTAAAAATGTTTACGAATCTTGTAATGTCCTGATGGAAGACATAAATTTTGGGGTTAAGCCACTTGAAAACAGGAAAGCCAGGGATATTGAGGGATACCAAGCTGAAATATTAAAAATTGGAGGGCCTATTATGATCCCTCACATACACAAGCTCTTCAATTTAGTAGTCAGGTAGGGCTTCCCTAAACCTTGGACTCAAAGCCTCATTGTACCTATTTTTAAAAGTGGGGAAATAAAGACTTTCTGAAAAGAGACAACTAAGATAGTAAAATTATCAGGTTGGTAGAGGAGATGGTCGTGAAATGGTACGACTTATGCATTGTAATCTTATCTGCCATGTGGATTTTGGTTATTAATGTTTACTTTGGTCTCACTTTATCTTATTATTTTAGCTATGGGGTTTTCTTAATTATTCTATTCATGGTTTTTTTAATAGTTGAAACTAAAATGTTTACATTTAATATTTAAACACTTTGGACACTTTGGACAATTATGGAGGTAGGCAAGGCCTATTAGATTTTCAAAGATGGGGGACAACATTTTTTTTTTAATTTGTTATTATTGAGTAATCATTTACATATAAAGAAAAACCCCAAAGAGATATGCTCTGCCTGAAGCCTAGGATCAATGGAAATGCATGAAGTTTTAATAACTTGATTCAAGCTAACTAAACACACAGAAGTAGATTCATTTTTAAGCTGGTTATTTAGAGATAAAAAAAATTAATTATGATTTATTTTATAATATATATTAAATAAAATAATATTCAAAATTATTTTATTAATATACATTTAATTATTTCAACATAGTATATAAAATTAACACAAATTCCCTATTGCATATTTTATACAATATTATTTTATGAATTTCAAGAACCCCTTTAGCTTCTTAACATCGTGTCGCCCTTCCTGTCGACATCAACATAGTTTCCAGAAGGAAAACAATAGCTTGACTCTCATTACCTTTTCAATGAGGAGTCTCATATATTGGAACATAGAGAGTCATCATTGCTTTCTGATTCTGCTGACCCCCATAACATTCAACTTCAACATACTCTCATGTTAAGGTGGGTCTTACTACGCGACCGTTGCATCTTTCCATACCAGTCGAAGACCTCAGAATTTGTTAGGCCATCAATGCCTATGAGTCATCGAAACCTCTTAGCATCGTCCTTTACTCGCTTCAGAGCAAGTTCACTATTCAAAACTGTCATCTTCCATTATCAACCTCCCTCGAGGGTGATGCAGTTATCTACACCATCATACATATTCAGTTACAACCCCACATTTTGGTTTCATGACACAAGCATGGGGCATGCCTGCATTGTTTATATACCGATTTTATTTTTTCTTCCTAGCGAAAGGTTTGGTTCCCACAGTTTTCCCTCTCCCTCCGACCGATCGCTCTTGCAGATCCTCTCTTCAGTCTTCCTTACAATGGCACTCTCAGCAAAATAAACTTTGATGTATTTCGGCTAGACATATGCTCCTAACCTGACACATCAGAGGGAATCTGTTATTACTAAAAAATCATCCCCAGCATTTCACACAAGGGTT
>SNQJ01S0006350.1:10478-28386 GCA_010110895.2 Picea sitchensis
GGACGAAGCCCCCGAAGAAAAAATTGCCTTGTAAAAGTATATTGTAATTTCATTGTAAATCTGGACCATTCATTATAAGGTCGCAGATCTAACGGTAGAGATTATGTTAGAATTTTTTGCCTTAGAAGGCAACCCTCTTTATGAGGGAAGTGTATTGCGGCTATGGATGATGGTGAATATTGTATTTTGAGAGAGGAGACTGTGAGAGAAAGAAGAGGAAGTTACAGTGGGTTTTGCTGTAGGTTGTATCCCTTTATTTGCTGGATAATAATAAAGGAAGGACCTAGCAATTTCTTTGGTGGACGTAGCCCACACTGGGTGAACCACGTAAATCTGTGTCTCTCTTGTATTGTGTGTTTTCTGTGTTTTGTTTCTGCATTTGTTTTATTTTATTGCTTCGCGGTCCTGTTTTTCTAACACATGCAATAACGTTGATAAAGAAGTACTTGATAAATTGCACAAGCTTCATCAATTATTTCTTGTCTTTGTTTTTTTCTCTCATCTAAGTACGTTTTCGCTCCATAAAGAATATTAGTACGAAATCATTATTTAAATACGAAATCTCATCTAGAGCCTTCTTCTTGCCACCAAAATCATGGGCCTAATTGGCATGATGTTGGTTTTGAATGACGCAGATGATGAATATAAAGAGTATGACCACGTGATGGGTATGTTGGGAGTTCCATGCATGACATTAAACCAAGAAAGTTCAAACGAAATGAGGATGATATTGGATATATAAAGTGGGTGTGTTATTCATATTTGAGTCTAGAAACCCTCCCATGTCGTCAAGGCATGCAAACAGTCTATCCATGTCAAATTTCATTGCATACAGAAATAGTTTGAACAAATTTCAATGTTGGCCCCATTCACAGGTCATCGTTGCCCATGTCTAGTCCTAGTACAATGTCTTTTAGTTGTTTCGTTTAAAATTCATTCGAGACGCACGTGTTTGCAACTAGTTTTGCAAGGGCATGCAACAACATTGATAAAGAAGTACTTGACAAATTGCACAAGCTTCATCAATTATTTCTTGTCTTTATTTTTTCTCTCATCTAAGTACTTTTTCGCTTCATAAAGAATATTAGTACAAAATTATTATTTAAATATGAAATATCATCTAGAGCCTTCTTCTTGCCACCAAAATCATGGGCCTAATTGGCATGATTTTGGTTTTGAGCAAAACATACAATGAATATAAAGAGCATGACCACGATGATGGGTATGTTGGGAGTTCCATGCATGACATTAATCCGAGAAGTTCAAAGGAAATGAGGAAGAGATCAGATATATAGAGTGGGTGTGTGAGTCATATTTGAGTCTGGAAACCCTCCCGTGTCATCAAGGCATGCCAACATTCTATCCATGTCAAATTTCAGTGCATACAAAAACGGTTTGAAAAAATTTCAACATTAGCCCCATTCCCAGGTCATTATTGCCCATGTCTATTCCTAGTACAATGAATTTTAGTTGTTTCATTTAAAATTAGTTTGAGATGTGCGTTCCTACATCTAGTACTTCAAGGGCATGCAATAACATCGATAAAGAGGTAATTGATAAATTGCACAAGCTTCATCAGTTATTTCTTGTCTTTGTCTTTTGCTCTCATCAAAGTACTTTTTTGCTCCATAAAGAATATTAGTATGAAATCATTATTTAAATACGAATTCTCATCTAGTGCCTTCTTCTTGCCACCAAAATCATGGGCCTAATTGGCATGATGTTGGTTTTGAATGACACAGACGATGAATATAAAAATCACGACCATGACGATGGGTATGTTGGGAGTTCCATGCATGACATTAATCTAAGAAAGTTCAAATGAAATGAGGACGATATTGGATATATAGAGTGGGTGTGTGAGTCATATTTGAGTCTGGAAACCCTCCAATATAATCAATGCATGCAAACACTCTATCCATGTCAAATTTTAGTGCATATAGAAATAGTTTGAAAAAATTTCAACGTTGGCCCCATTCACAAGTCATTGTTGCCCATGTCTAGTCCTAGTACAATGTATTTTAGTTCTTTCGTTTAAAATCCATTCAAGACGCACGTGCCTGCATCTATTACTACAAGGGCATGCAATAACATTGATAAAGAAGTAATTGATAAATTGCACAAGCTTCATTGGTTATTTCTTGTCTTTGTTTTTGCTCTCATCTAAGTACTTTTTTTCTCCATAAATAATATTAGTACGAAATTATTATTTAAATACGGATTATTATCTAGATCCTTCGTCTTGCCACCAAAATCATGTCCTAATTGGCATGATGTTGGTTTTGAATGACACAAACGATGAATATAAAGAGCATGACCATGACGATGGGTATGCCGGGAGTTCCATGCATGGTAATAATCCAAGAAAGATCAAACGAAATGAGGACGAGATAAGATATATAGAGTGGGTGTGTGAGTCATCTTTGAGTCTGGAAACCCTCCCATATCGTCAAGGCATGTGAACATTATATCCATGTCAAATTTCAGTGCATACAGAAACAGTTTGAAAAAATTTCAACCTTGGCCCCATTCACAAGTCATAGTTGTCCATGTCTAGTCCTAGTACAATTTCTTTTAGCTGTTTATTTTAAAATTCGTTCGAGACGTGCGTCCCCGCATCTAGTGCTGCAAGAGAATGCAATAATTTCGATAAACAAGTACTTGATAAATTGCACAAGCTTCATCGGTTATTTATTGTCTTTGTTTTTGCTCTCATCTAAGTAATTTTTCGCTCCATAAAGAATATTAGGACGAATTAATCATTATTTAAATACGAAATCCCATCTAGTGCCTTCTTCTTGCCACCAAAAACATGGGCCAAAGTCCCATGTTTTCAAACAGTTTCGATGAAGATGCTATATCAATGACGAACATGTTCATCGAAACTTCGTTGTTGCAATACTATGACAACAATGATGACATTTACAATGATGGTATAAAGATGAATGAACTTCTCTTGGTTTCGAGAATAATTTATTCTCTACTGAACAAGGCCAACCATGTGAAGGTGGAAGCTCATATGGCCCCTCCCCTCCCCTCCCCCTCACATCACTCTCAATTCCCCAATACCCAATCTATAAAATAGAAAATAATCGAAAGCAACATAGTAATCATGCATAGAAACTACCAAAACAAAAATTAATTAAGGTAAACGAAATTATGAGTTTGTAAATGATAATTTTAGTTTAGCACGTACCATATGGCCACTATTTTTAGGTTTGAAATAATAAATAATATGTAACATAGGATATAAAGAAAATGGCATGAAACTTAAAAACATCTAATTAACCCACATAAGTAAATTATTTAAAGAGAATATTTCATACAAATTAAAATATATAGTTACATACCTCATCCAACTCAACATATGTATCATCCTTCTTTTGTATCTTCTTGATCTTCATCCAACTTGACATTTGTATCATCATCTGGTTCAGAAACAGTGTTGAAAGTATTGACGATATCATCATTGTCATCAATGTCATTATTGANACCTCATCCAACTCAACATATGTATCATCCTTCTTTTGTATCTTCTTGATCTTCATCCAACTTGACATTTGTATCATCATCTGGTTCAGAAACAGTGTTGAAAGTATTGACGATATCATCATTGTCATCAATGTCATTATTGAGCATATCTTCATCAACATCATCATCAAGAACTGCATTGTCTCCTACGCCTGGTTCATCTTCTCTGTCCTCTTCGTTTGTCGACCAATATTCCTGCTCTGTCTCTGGAACATCATCTTCTTCCTCTACAATATACTTTACTGGCCTTCCTCTTGGATCATATCTAACAACAAATGACCAATCCCTCTTGCCTGGAACCTTTGAGTGAAAGACCTGTTCACATTGGCTTAGAAAAACATAGGGATCATGTCCTCTTTCAAACATCGTTGTTTTAATAATCGAAAATCCGTTGGCATGCTGAATAACAGTTCTTTCCTCATCACATTCATACATTCTTAACCTATACCATCTGACGTCGAACAAAACAAATTTGAAGGAATTAAAGTCACACTCAAGTATATCATCCAAATACCCGTGATATCTATTTTCATATTCTCGGGGATGTTTGTCACTCCTAGAGGAAAAATTAGTGACCTAGAATACTGTAGTTATCCCACTATAAGAAGTTTTCCTCATTTCATCCAACTATTTGATGCGAAATTTACGGCCATTGCACCACATAACCTTGTGGTGTTTCAACTACAATATGTCAAACATATAAAAGATGCATTGTCAATTAATAAACATATTTATATAACTTGGAAAGTATCTGAAAAAAACACACCTCTAGTCACATTAATATAATTTAAATTAATTAAATAAAATGGGTGAATTTGCTTGCCTATCCATCTTTCAAACCATATGCTAAATCAATTTCCCTTTGCGTAACATTGGCATCTCCATTACGACGAGCTTCTCTAACCAATTCAGACAATTGTTGCCAAGATAACATATCGCCATGATGTTGTTTACATCTTTCAATCCATACCTTCATCCAGTCAATATTTTTTGCAATGTATAAATGTATGGAATCCCAATCTTGCGCAATTGAATAAAAAAATCATAATTCACCAATATTAAATATTAGTTAAAACCATGGTAAATATTAATAATTGATGAAAGAATAAATAATAAATGAGTATGATCATATATTAAACAAAAAATGAAAAGTTGTATGTATATAAATCTCCACAATTTAATTACCTCTCACTTTTTTCATTCTACATTTTCCCAACAGGTGCTCCCTTTCAATTTTTTTGATGGAGTTCACATCCCAAATGTGATCCACTACATGCATAGTTGGCACTGCTAATTTAGGAATATACTGACTAATATACACCATGGATTGATATACCATATATCCCTCCACCATAGAATCCTCAGTATGTGCTCTTTGTCTAACCAAATCCTTCAATGATTTCAAGTGTCTCTCCACCATCCACATTGACCTTGTGTGCACAGGTCCACACATTTCAATCTCCTCAACTTGGGTGTATGAGGTAGTGTTCTTGTGCATTAAAAAATGTTGGAGCTAGATACTTTTGTATTTCAGACATTGGTCGAGGAATTTCTCTGTTCCAATACTTTATATCATCTTGATGGATTTATTTTAATGACAATCATCTACAGATCATGATGCAAGAAAACAACATATTTCAACAAAACATAATATATATTACATGACAAGTAAAACATGTGTCATTAAGTACAAAAACAAATTGATAAAACATTTTGCATATAAATCACAACTAATCACCTCGTGTATTTGCCAAAATCATATATAACTTATTTGACGTTGTTGTCAAAGTCATTTGGGTGAGATAGAGGTAGAACAAACTGTAACAATAAAAACAAATTTTTGTTTCTTTCCAAAGTAGACAAAGAAAATAAAAATATTAAAAGATGTATACGACCAATATATAAATATGTATACCAAAATTATTACCTTAATGAAGGTATGCCAATCATGTGTTTTTACCCCACCAAATTCACCTCTCTTCATTAAGATATTATTTATGTTTGAAGAAAAGCATGTGGGAAATTTACTTCTTTGAATGACCTATTTTACATCATTGCTTTGTTGCTCTGTTAATAACCATGGAAGGTTATTTCGGTCTCCATCGTTATTTGATCGGATCACACTTTGCATTGCATGATTGGCTTCCTGAATGTCAGTATGAATTTTGACAATTTTTTCTTTATCCCTCCTATCATCTATGATTCACCATAAAGTTTCTGTCACATTCTTCCCTATATGCATTGTATCAAAAAAATGAGCTATTTTCAGCTCCTCATAGTAGAGAAACCTCATGAATTGAGTGGGATAACATTACATTCCTCGTGGAAGCCCATTATTAATACCTTCACGATGGCGGCCTTGATGAAGCATAAAAGAAATAAAAAAAATAATTATCAAATACGGTAAAATAAATTCTATAATTAAAATAAAAATTCAAAACATTACATATACGATACATTAAAAAATTGTGTACCTTGACAATTTCTATTATATTCCAACCTCCATTGGTGAGGTGTCATTCTTCGTGGTTTTAATCAAGTCTCTTCTTTCCAATTGAAAATATGTTTTTCAGTAGTATAATACCTATGGTTCTTAGAGAGGAATTGCTTATACTCATCAAACACCATCTTTCCTAAACTTTTTGAATGTTGATACTTCATCTTAGGACCACAAACTAGACATGAAAACTTACCCTTCGTTTGAAGACTTGCAGCAGATGGATTAATGTCAATTATACGATAGGATCATTTTAAAAACATGCATGTTATCTTTAAATAATTATATGGTATTAAAGTGCAACATAATGTTACATACCACAAAAATGTGTTAGTCCCGGGGCATCATGAATTGTCCATACAAGTATTCCACGGATTTGAAATTTCTTCTCCCCGATTGGTTTACAAATGGCATACATAGTGATGTTGGCCCATAACTTTAGTAGCTCGATATATGCATTCATATCTCTAACTTGGTAGTTACCTAATTGTTTGAAATTAAACATAATTAATACCATGATATGTATATACCTAACTAAATAAATAAATTAAAGATATTATGCAAAAAATGAAACAAATGAAAATGTTACATTCGAAGAATTAATGTAAACAAATACCTGGAACAATCATTGTCAACATTATGTGCTCCCTCTTTATTGACATCCAAGGAGGAATGTCATTGTTGATAACAAAAATAGGCCACATTGAGTAAATAGACCTAATCTCTCTAAATGGATTAACATCGTTAGTTGATAATGAAATCCTAACATTATGAGGTTCATCTTTAAATTCTTCCCATTTTTCCTCAATTTCCCTAAATGCATAACCATCTGCAAGCATTCGAAGAACACCATCTCCACTTATTTTATGTGCATGGTAATCCATAAATTGTGCTATGTTTTCGCACATGAACAATCACTGCAAACGTGGAATTATGGGAATATGATGAAGAACCTTTCGAGGCACCCTTTTTGTTACTTGATCAGTTCGATATCTATTGATATGAAATTGCGTACATTCTGTTTCTGATGTCCATAATTTATAATATGATCATTAGGACATGCATCTATAGTTTGATAATCCATTCCAATGTCTTTCATAATGGAATGTAAATCTCGATATGTGTGAGGTAAAATATTGGATGATGGTAATAGAAATTCACCTAACAATCTACAACATTAAAAAATAACTAGTTAATATAAAGAATATTAATCATAAATATTGCATTCTTATTCTACACATTAATTAACACTAAAAAAAAGAGAAAAAAATCAACCTTTATGTATATGTAATGTCCATTTCCAAATAGGAGCTCTAGAGAGGAGGCTTAATCGTCTAAACCACCCCGTTAGACTATAGCCAGGGCCAGAAAGGGGTAAACAGGGTTACTAGAGGTCATTCCAGTTAAAGGTGTTATATTCGGAAAGTGGCATTGAGCTAAAAGTGGCTAAAAGCGATTTTAATCCATTTTGATCTAAAAATAGAATAGACGAGCTAAAATTAGAAGTCAACAATGAATTAGCGTTTCAGGAAACTATAAGAGAAGGTTTAGTGCCCCAATTCATCATTATGTAGATTTTGACTAGTCCTTAAGGAGAGAGGCGCATCTCAGGAGAGGTAGCTCAGTGGATTCCAGGAGGAATACACCAATGGTTGATTTTGGTGTTGAGAGACACACCCCAGTCACTGAGGAGGTCACATAAATCTTCCATCGATCTTCAGCAGCATTTTCGCAGGTTGCAGCAACAAGGGCACACTTATTCAGGGTGAGGGCGCAACTTCTGAGGAGGTTTAGTGGATCGACTTGTCCCTTTCATGGAGAGTTCAAATATTCCCCTCTAAACCAATTGAGAGGAAGGAAAGGTGCATATTTTTCCTGGTTCCTCGTCAGATTCTGATGAAGGAATCATCTGGGGTGCACTTTCCAGACATTGGGAGTGCAACACTTGGGGAGGACACATTTGGGGTTCCCGAGCGATCATGAGATCATATCCGGGGAAATCCTTCCGACCCATTTCACAATAGGCCTGGGCAATTAGTTTGAGACACATATCAATCGATTTCAATGGTGGAATCACTAGGGCACAGTTTTCCCGTAGTAGAGGGGGCGCATTTCCCCCAAGGGGATCCATCCAAGGACCAAATACACTAGTTGAGGTCTGAAAATTCATTGGGACTATGAGGCAGAGCAGGGCACATTGTTTGGGACAGTTTCCAGGCATTTTCGAGAGGTATAGCCACCAAGGAAAACTTTCCATACTTGTAGTAGTTGTCGTACGAGTTGTCATATCTGCAACAGTTCTTCATCTCATACACTAGTTTAGGTCTGAAAATTCACTGGGACTATGAGGCAGAGCAGGGCACATTGTTTGGGACAGTTTCCAGGCATTTTTGAGAGGTATAACCACCAAGGAAAACTTTCCATACTTGTAGTAGTTGTCGTATGAGCTGTCATATCTGCAACAGTTCTTCATCTCATCCATTACATTCAACAACATTCTTCTGGTATCGGGAATTATTGTTTTAGTTGTTGTTGTATTCTAGTTAAGATCCTTTTGTCATTGATCTAGCCGAGTGATTTATTTTATTCAACCGCATTCGCCATTTGTACTCCACAGAGATATCATAATATAAGTTTTGCAGTCTTTTGTCGCCATTATTATTTGTATGCTCATTTATATGTTGTAAACAATTAATCTTACACACACATTAGCAGAGTTTCCTAGACTAGCCAAGTTAGGAACAGTGTAGTGGTTTCAGAGATTTAGTCATGCCAACCTGTGACTAAAGACGATGAGTGCAGCAGAGGACCTAAGGGGTCGTGAGCACATAGGTGACGAATATGTCACTTACAACAGACGTAAGGAGGGAAGACCTAGACCTGATTTTCCCCTTTTTCCTCTCAGCTCGGAGGAAGAGGAAGAGGCACATAGGGAAGAAGAGAGAAGGGAAGAGTGTGAGGCAAAGAGGATGTTAGGAGACATATATGAGAGGCCAAAGGGTAGTGGTAAGGCCCCCATGGACCCAGAGGCAGCCTTCATGCAAGTACTCGGCAATCTAGTAGTCAGTCAGCAGGCCATGACTCAATCCTTGGTGCAAATGGCTAATAGATTGGCTATAGTGGGCACCCTAGGCACACAAGCCCCACATGTAGCATAGGGGAACTCAGGGGCAGGCAGTAGACCCCAGTATCCTACTCACACATACACCTCTTTGAATAGGATTCCTAGGCCATTGTTCCCCAGTTTCCAAAGGGCACCCCCAGCAGCAGCACAACAATCGATAGCATAAAGGTCGCCCACTTAAGCGAAGGACATTGCAAAGTACAGGAGGGAGTATGCAACATTGGGCCGTGACTTCCATCAAGACATGACCCTGGTCGAGTATTGTGGACTCAGACTCAGGAACCGCCCCAGAGAACCACAGAGAGGAGGAAAGTAGAAGTAGTAGAGGCATACCATTGATTTCATCTGGAAAGTTGGTAAACTCAGCATACCTTGTTTTGATGGATCGTCCAAATGCACCACTAGAGCTTGGGTAAAAAATCTAGACACATACTACAAGCTCAACCAGATGACCGAGACAGAGGCCATTAATTTCGCTACCCTACACTTGGAGGGTGAAGCACAAGAGTGGTGGAATCATGGATTGGTGACGTCAGGACACAATTAGATCTCTTCCTACATGGAGTTCACAGAGAGACTCATGGACAGGTTTGATAGGAGGGATCTCGAGATCCACTTCAGGGATCTAGCCCAGTTGAGACAAACTGGAACGACAGAGGCATTCATCACAGAGTTTCAGTGGGTAACAATGGTAGTGACAGATATATCAGAGCCCAGACTGATAATGTTATTTACAGAGGGACTAATAGATCCCTTGAGAGGATGGGTGAAGGCATACAGGCCTCACACATTGCAATATACCATCTTACGCACTCGAAATTTGGAAGACTCGGTGCCAAAGACTAAACCCTTTTCCAAACCCTTCATACCACAGAAGGACCGAGACAGGAAGCCATTCTAGAGAGAATGGAAGAGAAGTTGGATGATGAGACGAGGTGAGAGATTATGAGAAAGGAGCTTTTCTTCAGCTACAGAGACCCTTGGGTCCCAGGCCACAGGTGCATGGGAAAGGGAGAGATTCATTATATTGAGGTGGCAGCAGATAGTGTGGACAATGAGGGGGAGGAGCATGAAAGTGGATCCATTAGCTTAGAGAAGGAGTTATCACAGGTGGAGGAGAAGCCTCTCGTAGACCATCGACACTGGAAAGGGCCCACCCACCGGTAGTTCCACAGCCTCATGAGCAGGCTAACAAATGGAAACCAACAAAGGGAGGAGTCATAGAAACCCTTTATGGTGTTCCTAGGTATGATACCCTATGGATTAGAGGGACTATTCAGAGACAATGGGCAATCGCCTTGATAGATGGTGGGGCCACCCACAACTTTATTGATGTTTCATTGGTATCGAGACGAGCACTTCAGACAGAGGAGTTTGAGGGGTTTGATGTTGTAGTAGCAGATGGCCATACAGTGGAGTGTGTATACAGAGTTCTAGACTTGGAGATAAAGTTAGTCAACTACACAGTGAGAGACACATTGTATGTGGTTGACCTATCTGACACATATGTGGTATTGTGAGTCCAATGGATGATCACCTTGGGAAAAATCACCACCAATTACCAAACCTTGGAGATGGGGTTCAAAGACAGTGACGGGAAGAGGGATTTTCTAAGAGGCATGTCAACATGAGCACCCAGGACAGTTTCGACCAAGAGGATGGAGAGGATATTTATACATGGGGAGGTAGCATATGTCGCAGAGTGCTTGATCACTATGTGGAAGGATTCAGAGGGTTGACAACAGTATCATACATAGATCATGAACTTGTTGGGACGACATCAACAGGTTTTTGGGTCGATTCCACCAGGGATACCACCTGACAGGGGGTTTGAGCACACCATTTAGTTGGAGGAGGGGGGAAAACTATGATCACCCCACCCTATCATCATCCTAGGAGGTTCAAGGATGAGATAGACAAAGCAATTAAGGAATTGCTAGAGATGGGACACATTAGACCTAGCAGCAGTCTATTCGCTTCTTCAATTGTCTTAGTTCTGAAGAAGGATGGTACCATGAGGATGATCATTGATTATCGGGACTTGAACAAGAAAACCATGAAGAAACAACATCGTATCCCTCGCATTGATGAGTTGATGGATGAACTGCATGGGGAATTTTTCTTCTCGAAGATCGATCTACGCTTTGGGTATCATCATATCAACATCCAAGAGAAAAACATAGAGAAGACGACATTTTGGTGTCACTTCGAACATTTCGAGTTTCTAGTTATGCCATTTGGGCTAACCAACGCACTAGCTACATTTTAGTCTTGCATGAACCACATCTTCAGGGATCAATTGAGGAAATCAATCTTGATTTTATTCGACAACATCTTGGTCTACAACAAGACATGGCAGGACAATATGAGGCACTTGGATGAGGTATTGAGCATCATGGAGGCGCAATCACTATATGCCAAAGAGTCCAAGTGTGTGTTCAGTATGACAGAGCTACTTTACTTGGGCCACATCATCAGTGCACAGGGGGTACAAATACACCAAGAGAAGATCAAGGCCATTCTGGATTTGCCAACGCCCAGGAGCGTGACAGAGTTGAGCAGTTTCTTTGGGCTGTGAAACTATTAGAGGTGGTTTGTCCGAGGTCTTTCTCAGCTTGGAGCAACATTGATGGATATTACCAAGCATGGGGCTTTCATCTGGACCAATGAGTCACATAAATCCTTTGATCACATGAAGGAAGTCATGGGTGCTTGTCCAGTGTTGGCATTACCATACTTCACTTTGCCATTTGTATTAGAATGTGACGCATCCAACAAGGCTATCGGGGCAGTTTTGATGCTGGGAAGACACCCCATTGTATTTGAGAGCAGGAAGCTCAATCATCTCGTGAGGTTGTACTACATTTATGACAAGGAAATGCCGGAAATCATGCATGCCTTGACCAAATTCAGACAATATTTGGTGGGCAACAAATTCGTGGTCAAAACAGATCACAACAGCTTGAAGTATTTCCTTGAGCAAAAGGACCTCAATGAGCGCCAACATAAATGGGTGACAAAGGTACAGGAATTCGACTTCGACATAGAGTATGTTAAGGGGAAGAAGAACATTATGGTTGATGCACTATAAAGGAGACCTGCGGCATGTACTTTGATGGAGATTTCAGCAGATTGGAAATCCCACTTGTTAGTGGAATATTCCAAGAACAAGTTCACTTGTGAGGTTATGGATAGATAGATACAGGATTACAGGTGCATGGTCATTAACGATGTCATATTCTACAAGGATGGAGTCTACTTAGTGCCAGAATCGGGGCTTAAGAAGAATATCCTCACAACAATTCATGATTCACCACTAGCAGGCCATCATGTGTTTTTCAAAAACTACAAATAGATCAGGGAGAGGTTCTCATGGAAGGGCCTCAAACATGATGTTATGAGACACATCAATGAGTGTGTGACTTGCCAGAAAAACAAGTCAGAGCATACGCTTCCAACAGGGCTACTTCAGCCACTTCCCATTCCAGAGAAAAAATGGGAAAGTATATCGATGGACTTCATCATAGGCCTACGCAAAGTTCAGGGTAAGGACTGTATCTATGTAGTGGTCAACAGATTGACCAAGTTTGCTCACTTCTATGCCATACCGACAAAGTACAATGCAGTTCAGGTAGCCAATTTATTCTTCAGGGAAGTCTTCGGACTTCATGGGTTGTCGAGGAACATTAGCAGTGACAGGGACAATCGGTTTATTGGGACATTCTAGAGGGATTTGTTTAGATTGGTGGGAACAGAGTTGACACCCAGCACCAGCTATCACCCTCAGACAAATGGGAAGACCGAGATCATCAACAAGTGGATTGAAGGGTATTTGAGGAACTATGTAGGTGGACAACAGAGAACATGGGTCAAGTGGCTACATTTAGGAGAGCATTTCTATAACACCACTTTCTACATGTCCATTGGTATGACACCCTTCCGAGAATTGTATGTGTATAATGCTCCCACTTTGGTAGACTTGGTTTTTGGGGAGAACAGAGCTCCCAAGGCTAATGATTGGATCACAGAGAGTAAGGATATTCTCAATTTGTTGAAAGAGAACTCGCAGACGACACAAAACTGACAGAAGATGAGTGCGGATAGGCACATGATAGAGCACAGCTTTGAGGTTGGGGATTTGGTTTTCTTGAGACTCCAACCTTACAAACAGTTATCTCTGAAGAAGAGTGGGGTCGAGAAGCTCAAGCACAGATTTGGTGGCCCTTACAGGATCACGCGTCGAGTAGGCAAGGTTTCTTATGAGCTAGAGCTTCCAGAGGGGAGAAAGATTCATAATGTGTTCCACATATCTTGACTCAAAAAGGTAGTGGGACAATTCATCAGCACATCAGAAGAGCTTCCCCTTTAGATGAGGATGGATAGTTGGTGTTGGTTTCAGAGGAGGTATTAGAGTTCTGGGAGCGGAAATTGAGGAGCAGGGTTATCAGAGAGTGTTTGATCAGATGGAGAGGGCTTCCAGTAGAGTACGCTACTTGGGAGAGCGAGCGGGTGTTGCAACACCCTGGATTGGTAGTGCTTGAGGACAAACAATTTCGGGAAGGGAGGACTGTAATGTCCCTTTCCAAATAGGAGCTCTGGAGAGGAGGTTTAATCATCTAAACCGCCCCGTTAGACTATAGCTATGGCCAGAAAGGGGTAAACATAGTTACTAGAGGTCATTCCAGTCAAAGGTGTTATATTTGAAAAGTGGCATTGAGCTAAAAGTGGCTAAAAGATATTTTAAGCCAATTTGATCTAAAAATAGAACAGACGAGCTAAAATTAGAAATCAAGAATGAATTAGGGTTTCAGGCAACTATAAGAGAAGGTTCAGAAACCTAATTCATCATTATGTAGATTTTGACTTGTCATTGAGGAGAGAGGCGCATCTTAAGAGAGGTAGCTCAATGGATTCCAGGAGGAATACACCAGTGGCTGATTTTGGTGTTGAGAGACATACCCTAGTCACCGAGGAGGTCAAACACATCTTCCATCAATCTTCAACAACAATTTCGTAGATTGCAGCAACAAGGGAACACTTATTCAGGGTGAGGGCGCAACTTCTGAGGAGGTTTAGTGGATCGACTTGTCCCTTTTAGGGAGACTTCAAAGATTCCCCTCCGACCTAGTTGAGAGGAAGGCAAGGCACATCTTTTTCCTAGTTTCTCATCAGATTCCGACAAAGGAATCATCCGGGGTGCACTTTCCAGACATTGGGAGTGCGACACTTGGGGAGGACACATTCGGGGTTCCCGAGCGATCATCAGATTAGATCCGAGGAAATCCTTCTGACCCAATTAACAGTATGCCTAGGCGATCATTTTGAGACACACATCAGTCAATTCCAATGGTGGAATCACTAGGGCGCAATTTTCCAGTAGCAAAGGGGGCGCATTTCCCATAGGGGGATCCATCTGGGGACCAGATACACCAATTGAGGTCTAGAAATTCACCAAGACTATGAGGCAGAGCAGGGCACATTGTTTGGGACAGTTTCCAAGAATTTTCGAGAGGTATAGCCACCGGGGAAAACTTTCCAGACTTGCAGCAGTTGTCGTACAAGTTGTCATATCCACAACAGTTCTTCATCTCATCCATTGCATTCCACATCATTCTTCTGGTATCGGGTATTATTGTTTTAGTTGTTGTTGTATTTCTGTTAAGATCCTTTTGTCATTGATCTAGCTGAGTGATTTATTTTATTCAACCACATTCGATATTTGTACTCCATAGAGATATCATAATATAAGCTTTGCAATCTTTTGTCACCATTATTATTTGTATGCTCATTTATATGTTGTAAACAATTAATCCTACACACACACTAGCAGAGTTTCCTAGACTAGCTAAGTCAGGAACATTACAATATATGTGATGAAACATATTACAGACCTTAGGGTCTGTGTCATACAAGTGTTTGACAAATGAATCATAACCTTTAAGTTCACCAGCAACAATGTAGCAGAGAAAAGATTTGCTCTTGAGCCTTTATAAAGTCGTTTATTTGTATTTTCTATCATCGGTTCATCATAAATACCATCATTGTCCCCATCGCCATCCAACTGAGTGAACAAGTCTTGGATCATTTGATTTGTCCCATCATCTTGAACTATGTTATTATTTTCATCTTCTTCCATGGGATCATTAACTTGATTTTCATTATTCTCTTCATGTTCCTCAGCTTGTACAACATCATTTCTACTACTACTTGGTGCATTCTACATAAAGTTAGGGGGAAATTCTAACTTTATAATTTCAAACAATCATGCAAAATTAGTGTGTATAAGAAATATTAAAACAATATAAAATTTATAAATACAATCAATATAAAGACAGATAATGAATATATATAGCTAATTACCATAGGATGATATTCATTTGATCCCCCGTCAATGTGCCCATATCTCCTACAATGTCTTTTAGTTGTTCCTATTAAAATTCTTACGGGACATGCAGTACAATATCTTTTGTAAGGGAAATAACATTTACCGTCACCCTTTTCACCCTCTTTACTTTTTTTCCCACCTCTAATATTTTCTAACATTCTTCCCCACAAAAATACAATGATGATTATCTTATAAAATTGAGTGGTGTAATAGAATATCTATTATATTTTTCTAATACAATTGACATATGAAAATAAATATGTTTTTTGCTTGACAAGAACACCTTATACCCTTTTTGAATCGTCGTCGTTATAGCAAAATTGTCACAACATCTCTTAGATGCAACATATTAATTATTCTTGTCCGTCGGAATTACGACGACAGTTGACTTAGTCAAATAGTGGGAGATCGTTTGAAGAGAGTAACGGCTATCCCTACTATTGTCGATAGTGAGATGAATCTAGAGGTGTCGTCTATATTGAGACGAATATAGAGGTATCGTCGGTATTGAGACGAAGATAGAGCTAGTGTCAGTATTGAGACAAATAGAGAGGTTTTTGTCTCAAGTCTGACGAATGTGGGCGAGATTGAAAACAAATATGAATGCGAGCAAGATTGAAAACAAATTGAAATTTTTAGATATTTATCTTGTATTTTTCGATAGTACGACCAGTTTTGTCCGTACCGTAGGAAATAGTTCGACGGATTTTTTTCAATATGTAGTAGTGAAGGGTGGTGGTGGTTAACGTCCGTTGAGACCAAAATTGGTCTATCAGACCTTAAGAAAGGTAAGAGATTATTTGGATTTCTTTATAATGTTATTTCGATGCTTGAAAAGCATTAGGAGAAGTGTTCCAAGATCACTATATTTTTTATGACTTAGAAGGTTAGGAAGGTTGGTATTGTGATAGATATTTTGAAATTGAGATCTAATTTGGGTATACGTAGGGCACTCCAGGAGAAAGTGCTTTCCATCTTCAACACTCTTGGTGTCACAAATGTGATAGATTGTTTCATGCCATAGTCTTTTGGGGATTGTCCAACGCCCAGTCTCACTATGCAACTCGTGAGAATTAGTTCTTATTTTAGCAATATTGATTCTCTTTTTAATGCTAGTCAAAACAGAGAGATACTTTTGATCTTCAAGATTAGGGTTAACCACCTCGTAATAATATCTTAATTTTATTGTATCCTCTAATTATTTATTGCGCCATAGATTCACTTTAAATTTAGCTTGAACAATATTTTTAATATCATCGGTATTCTACAAAATAACGTCTTCTTTTATTTCTCAATTATTTAGCCAAGACTTGGCATCACTATGCCATCCCTGTTTGGGCTATTAGTTATTTTGGCTAGAGTCTGGAGCAATTTTGGGAAGCCTCTTGCCATCCATGTTGTTTATCATGTTCTTGTATATTAAGTACCTAATCATAGTTGTGTTCTCAATGGGGGAAAGGCTCACTTCTATGAGGAGGATAGAATAAGGTGTATTGCCTTTAATTTTGAGATTATAAGTTATAAAATTATTTTGGATTTGTTCTGTCTTTCTCCAAGAATCTTGAGAGATATTGCATCCCCAAAATTCACATCCATACAAGATAACAAGAGTCTCAAAAAGGAGCTTTTCCTTATCCCATAGTCAAAGGTCTACTAATTTACAATGATTTTTAATCCCCCCTCCATGTATCATTTTCTCAATGTTATAGTTCCAATTGAGCTTGTGATGAATATCAATTCCAAGATACGTGTATGAAGGCACTTCTTCCAAGTTATTGTTGTCATATACGAAAGTATCATAGGTGATCTTGTTGGATTTAATTATCATAACCTTCGTTTTGCCATTGTTCATACTCATTCATGTACTGGAGGAGAAGTCCTTGAGGATTCTAAGTTGCTTACTGAGGTCATAGGGATTCCTTGCCATAAGAACAATACGAGTCAAAATTTGCCTCCAATTTTTCTTTGGATCTAGTTTAGATAGGTGCAAAAGGCTCTCTTTCTTTTTATTTATGTAGTGTCTTGTTTTCCTTTTAACTGGGGCTTTGTATCTATTGATCTTATCAAATTTCAAGGACCCATTAGAGGCATCCCTAATGGATTTTTTAGCAAGATTACACTTGTTATCATACCAAGTAATCTCTTACTTTTATTAAGGTCGGATAAACTAATTTTGGTCTCAGTGGACATTAACCATCATCATCATCATCACCATCATTATATATATATATATATATATATATATATATATATGCTTGAGTGGGCCTAATGGTTAAGAACATGTGTTTCCTCCTAAGAGGTCATAAGTTCAAATCCAGAGGGGGGTAGGGTATGTATACCTCTGTAGACTTTACTAGTCAAATCGTTAGGC
>SNQJ01S0006350.1:31742-60822 GCA_010110895.2 Picea sitchensis
CAATAATAAACATTAGAAATTTTGTTTATTATTATATTTTACTTGTTAATATAATTATAATTGTTTTTTAAATTATAATTTGGGATTTTTTCTTGGTGTTAATATCTTCTTAAAATTCGAGTATTTACATTATGCTGTTAAGTGTCTGTAATTGTGGCATTGTCTACATATGAAGGATATTCCTTCATAGTTTAGGTTTAGATGAAAAAGGTCAAACACTTCTTCGAATATCTAGTGCCCCCACCAAGCTTTTACTTATTTCCAACCCCACTAGTATGGGAGTTAGACCATAATAACATGTATCTCAAACGGTTAACTCGAATTTGTAGAATATTCCTAATGCATTGTCAGTTTCCTAAAAAACCTCTTTAGACGACAGTATCACATGCAACCCCAAAATTCTAACCCACACTAGGAGAATGTCCACAGGAAGTGACCTAGCATCAAACTCTATATTCCATTTCCTTAAGAACAGAGGTTGAGAACCCCATCTCCAATGATGGTGTAGAATTTTCTATGTTTCTCCTACTGTTCTTAACACCCATGCCAGTGAACCTTTTTACCAGGTCAAGGTTCATGGGGAACACCTCACAATGGGTTCAAAATTGAATTTTTTCTGGTCCTTCGGCACCTCTTTGCTCATCCATTTTCCTAGAAATTGACCTACCAGTGCCTAATACCCCATATTCATATTATCATTAAGCATGGTTTTACCTTCTAAATCCATGCTTACAGATTCTTGTATCTTTTTAATGCATTTGTGCTTCTTGGGTTTCCTTGTACCCTCTAGAGACTATAACCTAAAACCTCAAGATCTATGTTTGGGATTCCACTCATATGCTTCAAGTCCAACATCTCACTAATAAGCCTTGATTTTGTGAAAACAACCTTCCTATCACCTGCCCTAAAGCATTAAAGATCAAACTCTTTATTGGCATTGATCAAAGGATTACTAACATCAAAACCTGGAAGCATTAATCCCTTATCCTTTCCTGATCGGGGGTTAATGGCCTACAGATCTGCAAGATCTATTTTATTACATGTTTTAATATGGAGTATCATTCATGCAATGAATAACCTCAGGAGTACCAACAAAAAGGTCTGGTTGCACCCTCCTTTACTTGGTCGGTAGCCCTATCACCCTGGTTATTCAGCACTTGGACCAACTCTCTGATGATTGCTATGGTATCCTCATTTGGCATGTGAGACCCTAACTAACAAAATTGGCCTAGGTTCAACGTGTCATTAAATCTACAGTGCAATGGACTGGTCCAAATTTGATGACCTCCCGTCAGATCCTCTAAATAGTCTAGATCTTCCTTCTTCATACTCAATCAACAGTCCACATCTACACCTTTTAACACCCTGAAAACCAATTCTCACCTTGTATCAACCCATGTTCACCTTCCTACAGAAAGCCTCCACCATTCATCCATACGCATCTCCAAAAACCTATTAAGCCATATTTATTTATACCTAAATCTATTTTAAGTAATTAAAAAAATTACATTTCAAAAAATATTTATTATTATCCTTTATGCATTCAAAATTAATAAATCTATGTTAATAATAAATATTAAAAAAAAATCAATATATTTTACGATTTAAACACAAGAAGTATATCCACATATATTTTTTAAAATGGTCATCAAATTTAATCTAGCTAAAAACTTATCGATAATAATACATAACATAAAAAGTGTTCATGTAAACTCGGGTCGGAATCTATATATTGTGCTTGCGTAACTTTGATCCTTTCAATTTAGCCCAACTTTATATGAATATCAATCAACAAATCAAAGTAAAATATGACCATTCAAACTTTCGGTTTAAAAAATGAAATATTATATTATATTAAAATACACATAACAAAATAAACTATATTATATTAAAATACACATAACAAAATTAAAGTAGACAATTCTTTCTTTTTAGTTGGGGTTGGTGTTCATTTTTCATGTATGTTCTTTTTTTTTGGTTCGGGTTGGTGTTCATTTTTCATGTATGGGATTAAGGTTAAATGTTTTTTTTTTTTTTTAACGAGGAGAATTGATAGACCCGTCAATTGTTACCAAGGAGACCCAGGGTTTAGTTGGAGAGACTGCCCCTATAAACATGGGCCTAGCGCAAACTCCTACAGACCACGCTAAGCAAGTAAGTCGAGTTTCAAACCTGGACGGGGTCCCTATAATGGAAGATAGTGTCTTCCGAAATGGGATGTCCATCTTTCGGCCTAGCCCAATGGGCTTGGATTAAGGTTAAATATTATTAGAAAGTGTGTAACCTCAGTAAACTTTGGCTCGACGATGACTATAAGGGACATTGGCTTTCTTGTGAATAGTATCTAGGCTGACACTACCTTTTTGGTCCTGAAGTAAGATCTAAAACAACGTTATCGGTCCTAGAGTAAGATCTAAAACTACTTTTGATAGGCTGAAAGCTAATGACCCAAAACTTAGAGACATCTCGCATGAGTGGAAGTTTACCCCCTTATAAACCACCAAACAGTTCATTTCAAGTGGCATGGTTTTTCTTGGATAATGGTGACGAAATAAGTTTTACAACCTTTGGAAAATAAAAAGAAAATAAATAAAGAAAGAAAAAATAAATAAATAAAAGAAAAAGAAAAAAGAAAAGTGTAATTTGACCATGGATAACTTATTTATCTCAACTTAACAAGTAAAATCATTTAAACTAACTTTTAAAGATTTATTTTTATAATTTGTATATTTATATGTTTAATATTTATATGTTAATTGAGTCTAGTTTTACTAGTTGGGAGGAATGATTGTTATCCTCCTCACTTATAATATCTTTGAACCCTATCCTTAAAAGGAGGGGAAGTGTCCCACATAAACTTATAATGGCTTTGAACCCCATTCTCAAAAGGAGGGGAAGTGTCTCACATAATTTCCCTCCCTTTAAAAAAATATTTATTATATTTGTTTTAATATTTTAATGTATAAATTAAATTTATTTATCAAATTTTTATATTTAATTTAAATAAATGCTTAAAATAAAGTTTATATATATAATGGTTAATTGTGTCTAGTCCGAATGGTTGTGGGTTGGAGTGTTATCCTCCACACCTAGGATCGTAAATGACCTATAAGCATATTATTGTAATGGCTTTGAGCCTCTAATGTTACGGGGTTTTCTTAGAATGTTGTATCTTATCCTAGAAAAAAATATATCATTTAATTAATATTAAAAATAAAATTTAGAAATTTTATTTATTATTGTATTTAATTATTAATATAATTATAATTATATTAAATAAACAAATGAACTCTGTGTTGAAACAAGAGAGTCGACGTGTTTCGATCCCTCCAGGGATCATCATCAGAAGGAGCATCACTCGAGAGAGAAGAGAGAAGAGAGGCTCATCGAATAAGCATATACAACACAATTAAATAGATATCCAGATCCTTGAAACCCGCGCTAAGAGAGGTCATCTTGGTAAAAATAAACCCATCTTGGTAAAAATAAACCCTAAGCAACGATCAGGTAACATATCTTAAGTAAACCCGCGCTGAGAAAGGTCATCTTGGTAAAATTAAACCCTAAGCAACAATCACATAACATATCTTAAGTAAACAAGTAACCTGTCCTAAAAAAATATATTTGTAAGGTAAAAACATAAGTCATCTTTCTATTATATATATATATAAGTTTTACATCATCTACCGTGGTTATATAATAAAGTTTTACATCATCTACCCTAGTTGGGGTGTTGTATCCTATCGTGGAAAAAAATATATCATTTAATTAATGTTGAAAATAAAATCTAGAAATTGTATTTATTACTATATTTAAGTGTTAATATAATTATAATTATATTTAAAAAAAATAATTTTTGTTAAGCTAAAAACATTTTAGTTATCTTTACAAAAAAAAAATTTTACATTATCTATTTTGGTTGGGTTAGGATCTATTTGTAAAGGAAATCAAATTTTCATTTAAGGATTATCATCGGAGTTTTGCTTGTAATTGAGTTCCCCTATTAGATGAACACAAAAAGAAAATATTTGAAATAATAGTCTATAGTTACTCATACTAATCGATAGTTTTTTAAAAACACAAGCATGATCAAACGAGCTATCCAATGCTTGGAGAAGGTGTAGTCTCATCATCCACCACCTCTAAAGCCAACTCTATATTCTCGTCCTCATCCCATGCTTGCTCTGGTTGTTGTGGATCATTATCAACCTCAATCGACTTAGCACGTGCCACTACTAAGTTGGTAGAGCCTTCCACCCACTTCCATTTTCCCTCCTCCTCTGCCACCTTTGAAACAATGATCTTGACCCTAAAAACTACTCGAAAAAGAGCTTCAAATTTTCCCTCAAAAATCTTGAGGGTGTGAAGGATCTCTTATTTATCTTCCTTGCTTTTCTCCAAAGCTTGGGCCACCAACGTTTTAACCAGCTAGTAAGCCTTGGCTATCCTAAAGTATTTTGTATCTTGAGTCCTAGAATAGATTGGGTCCTCAACCCATTCTTGAACCTCTTCCACAATTATGCTATCTAGAGTTGATTTGTGCTTTGTTATAACCTCTGCCCCCACTTCCTCCACCTCTTCCTTGGCCTTGATTGAGCATTTCTCTTCATACCTCTGTTGTGCATTGTAAGCTTCTAGCTCAACCTTAGTTAGGTGTCGGGAGCCCGAGAGGAAGAAGCTTTGCTTGCTTCCCCCTTACTTTATTCTTCTTAGCATTCCCCCCCATGCCAACACTTCTAGCCATGTTGAGATCCCAACACAAACACCACTGAATACCATTATCCAAGCCAATCTAGGATCAAACATCAAGCCCCACCTAGGCACTGACAGGAATGTAGAGCCACTACAAAAAAAACACAACTCCCCCCCTTCCGAGACCTGCTCTTCTATGTAGAGAGTTGGACTAAAACCCAGGAAAATCTCTAAAGGCCCGACCACACTTGTAACACATAACCCAAAGGACTGAGAAACCTCCTTCCAAAATAGCTCACCATAGGTTTGGAGAGTCGAACTCCCCCCTACGACGAAAGGTAGGCTTTCAAAGTGGCACCACCCCCTTCGCCCTCTCGAATTCAATTCGACCAAAGCATCACAACCTGACTCGTAAAGAAGTAGTTGGAGAGCACTTAAAGTACTTAATGTTCCCAAAACATCCAAATCTCGCTTTATCATACCATGATCTTTCTTCTTCTTTATACACCCCTCCATTGTTGAATAACTGCATATCATTAAACGTCATCTCATTACTCTATACCTCACAACCATCACACTCAAATGCATCATGATTTCATCACTTGGAATGAGAGGTGACATCCCCTGCTCCATACAAACCTTCATCACCCACCAGGTCTAGTTTAGACCTCCCCTACATAGACAATGAAAGTTCATCACTACATATCAAAGTGATGGCTAAGTGTGACGCATATACATATGTGGCCCCAATAATCATCACCCCATCCCTGTATAAATATTTTATTTTATTTAAATATATTTTTAATAAAAAACAAGACAATTAAATAACACAATTACATTACTTAACTCATCAAGAATATTCCAATTAAAATATTATACTTATTTAAATTTAATATAATATTTTTAAAAAGCAAGTGACTACAACTTTTACAAGAAACAAAAACTTTGAAAAAACAAGAAGATGAACTCCTTTTTGTTTTGATCGGAAGAGGGCATTAGGATCGCTCATACAATTTTATCTTTGTTATGAAGTGTTATACGTAATGGTTTCGTCTATTTTGTATAATTTAAGATGGCATAATTTTCTGTTTTATGATATTTAAAATATTTTATCAGACCATTAAGTTTATGCACTTTTTAATTATATTGTTTAGTTTCATTTCATTTTATTTTGTAATCTAGTTAAGTTTATATTAATATTTTACAATAGAAAAGTATAATCAAAATTGTTTGAAACAGACACATATTACTCTAAAAAATACTGGTATATGAATTCATAGAATTGGTTTAAAGTACCCGACGACCTATGACTGAGCTATTAATGGACAAAGTATACATACTATTTCAACAATGTTTGCAAAACCTAGCTATATCTACTAGACAGAAAAATAAGAGTATAATTCATCATAATTCAGAGGACTGAGAAGGGAGCTACCCTTTTTGGATCTCAATAAGGTCTTCATCTAACCTGATGGGGGTTGGATGAGGTTCCCTCCGGAGTAGAATTTTGGTCCTCAATCGTGACTAGAGCTTGTTGGTCTATTGCTTTGCCTGGAACCACTATCTCAAAATTCAACACAATCTTGCATACTACATCAAATTTCTTGTGTAACAAGTTCAAATCCTTGACAATGGTTTGTTGTTGCTCACCCTTTTACTCTACAACATGTGTTATGAGGGCTTTGTTAATCCAGTATAGTTCTATCGTTTTAAAGACTTTTATGTCTCTAGACTTGGAGAAACCGGTATCTCGAACCCATGCTAGATATTTTGCGTCCAACTCCAAGATGGGTGTCTTCCTCCTCTTCTTCCTAGTTTTCTTCTCCATTTTATTTATTTCTTGCTTGATGCCTTCCAAAAATCTTTTGTAGTAGTCCCTTATTGCTTGAGTAGCCTCAGCTTAAGCCCTAACGATTCTTTGGGCTTGATTTCTATGGTGGTATGCTCTCGCTGGTTGCATGAGCTTACTACATTGATCCTCCTCTTGAACCCCATTATCGTCCTTCATCCCCTTAGTTTTCATGTTTTTTTGTCTTTTGTAGATTGGTGCCAAGGAGAAACACTTGGAGGATACACTAATGGGATGAATGCACATGACTTAGGGATGCCTCTGGTTGGTGATGGGGTTTCTTGAGACACCACCAGTTATGAACCTCACAGTGCTAACCCCCAACTCTACTCTATAAACAAGAATGTGAACTAGGAAGTGACTGAACACAGTATTACCTATGGTAAGCGACCACAACCAAACAAAAAGGATTCACGGAGATAAGGTCCCCACTATGGACATTAGGATGCCATAGAACTCGAGTAGTCGTGAGACTCTAGATTCAAATATTTTAAACACCAAGACCATCATGGGAATCAACCTCGACTTCATGTTGAATAACCATAGATCGAATGTAGGGTACCAACAAGTACCAGGGCTTCATAAACCATCTTCCCTGATCATCTCCTTGCAACAATGTGTCTATGAAGCCAAGTAGCCTACAATATTAATGAAGCAACTCATTACCTAAACCATCATAAATCGTTGGGAGAGCTAAGTTGTTGTGGAGTGATCCTAGAATGAAGAAGCGGTACTGTACTCCATGTACCAAATGTTACATTGCATGGAGGTTCCCTAATGTGGCAACATCCAACCAACACCTGGGCTCCAGCTCGGACTGTCATACCATCACCCCATCTAAGGAAATTATATTATTCAATTATTTATATATAAAAAAAATAAAAAAAACATAACATACTTTTTTTTAATTTAAAAAAAAATAAAAATTACTTTTTTTTAATTGTAAAAAAATATTAAAACTAATTCTAAAATTTTCCAACATTTCAAATTACAATAAAAAAAATATTTTTTCACCAAAAATTTATATAACACCTCAGTCTCAAAAGCAAACAAACACCCATCCAATAATAGCAACATATAAGCTAATCAATGTTAAGCATATAACAATCTATATGTCCATCATGATATTCTTTTAACAACAATATACCAACATCCAATCGAAGTGCTTCATTGGATAAAGAGTATGCCAACGTATTCAACTCACTTCAATTTTATATGTGTATAAATAATATGGAGTTTTTGGATAGAGGGTTTAGTGGAGTTTTTGGATAGAGGGTCGAGTGGAGTACTGATAAAATATCAAAGTTTGAATTCTCTAAAAGAACGTTTTTTCTTTTTGTGGACCATCTCATTTAAGTAAGTAGATTTTTTCTAGTAATTGGACCTAGGTGTTATAATAAGATTACTTTTGACATAATAAATATGTTTTTTCACAATTATTAATTAAAGGATTTTTTTTGGTGGAATGTTGTACGATGTTCATATTTTAGTTTAATAAACTATAATATTTTAAGATTGGGAAAGAACATATTCATTTTATTGTGATAAGAGAAATCATATCATTGTGATATAAAAAAAAGCATTTGAAAAAAGTTGCATAAACATTGTAGATAAGAATTAAAAAAGATTATATTTACAGATGGATTTTTTGTTATGGCCCGGGCACTAATATAAGGGCGGAGCTATTGGGTGTATGGGTTACTCTTCACTTGGCCTCCGGTTTAAACATTGAATACCTACAATTGATTGGGGACTCTAGAATTATCATAGATTGGTTGAATCACAAGGGTAAGCTACAAACTATTTCACTCTTGGCCTGGAAGGACATAATCAGATTACTTCAACGCCACTTCAAGAAGCTCATCTTCACTCATACCTTCTGAGAGTACAACAAGGAAGCAGACCTGCTATCAAAGACAACTTTACAGAAAAAAGCAGGTATGATTACATACAACCACTGGCTGGATGGTCATGAGGGCCCCACACATACTATAAAAATATTTTAGGACTGGATGCTCCAGTTTTTTTTGTCGACAAATACAATGTATTACCCTATTTTCTAGAACATATGTAACAACAAACTCTTGGTATTTTCTACATATTTTTGTTTTCTTTTATTTTGACTTATAATAATCTGTAACAACTTACTCCCAGCTCTGCTCCTTCTCCTTCTAATTGGCTGGAAGACCAATTGTAGGCGAAAGATATTCACATCAGTTGATTCATTATGGTGATGTAAACATGTTGTGAGAACACATTATATATTAAATATAATTGAGTAATTTTTTTTGCTGGAAAAAAGATAAAATTATCACTTGGACATATAAGATGATTAAAAAAAGTCTATATTTCATAAGTATAAAGATTAAGTTTTTGGCACACGCAAGAAGATTTATATATTAAAGTCATTAACAAAATCAGCTCCACATCTAGTGGAGAATCATCATGGTCCTTCTAGGTCGACCCTTAATCATCATTGGTTGGCTATGGGTCAAGAATGACAGGCTCTCATCCTTTGTTGCCTTGTTCAAGTTCTATAAGCTTTTTTTTATCTTAGAGATTACAAGGGTGAGTACTTAAAACTTGTCAATTTGATGTATGGGTAGAGGACATCAATTGTGATGGTAGTCCCTCCTCTCATAAATAGCCCAACCAACTTTGTGGCAAGGCCTTCCTTCGGAACATTGATAATGTTTGGAGTGAGCCAAATGTGTTAGAGAATTAGTGAGCAGGACTCTACTAAGGGTACAAGGTCCACTCCCAATAATTCAAGAACTACTATAGGGTGCCACATCTACCTCAATTGTTTGTATATGTGTAATAACATGCACATTGTATAAACTAACACAAATAGTGAACTCACTCTTGATAAATTGCACTTTATGGAACATAACATCATTTCAATTTATCTTTTAAAATGAAGAAAAAACACTTCAATTATTAGTAGTTGTCGTACATTTATTTTACAAAATTATATTCAATATAAAAAAATTAATATGATTTTTTTTCAAAATTGTCTATGAACTACGAAATATAGATATGTAGTAATTTAATTTGTGTCATGTGAGTATAGTACAATAATTATAATTGACATGAAGCAACAATTTATCCTAGTAATTACTTGCAATATATTATATAGATAACAACCACGAGTTAAAGAAGACCCACAAGATATAACACTAATATCTTTAATAATGATAATTTCAAAATGAGCCTATGCAACATCTGATTCTATGTTTACATTACCATTTAGATAACCACCACAAATTAGAAAGTGCTAACAAGGTATAAGCGTATTAATATTTCCAATGATAATAATATGAAAATGAGACATTATTTTTTTAATAAACAAATGCGACAAAATTATATTAATCCAAAAGAAAATATACACAAAGTTACAAGATTGAGTGATCCTTTGAGTTTGGTTTGACAACCTCACATATCCAAATTGCTAAAATAAACAAAGAAACTCTAACTTATCATAAATATTCTAAACCTACCCACTATCAAAGCATTTACAAAACACAACTTACTAATATATGTTTACCTTGTGTGCAATATGATCAAATAAGCATTGATAATAATTGTTTTCATTAGTTAAAAATGAGANAAACTCTAACTTATCATAAATATTCTAAACCTACCCACTATCAAAGCATTTACAAAACACAACTTACTAATATATGTTTACCTTGTGTGCAATATGATCAAATAAGCATTGATAATAATTGTTTTCATTAGTTAAAAATGAGAGATGAATGAATCAAGAATTTCAATATCCCAATCTATTGTGTTGCTAATGCATTTAAATTTTGTGAGGATCTCATTGAATTCTCTATATAATATTGTGAGAAATAGTTAACTGCAATATGAAAGCTTAATAGTTGGATCTTATTACACAAATGCACACCTTCATCCCCTAAGAGGGTGGCTAGTAAGGGGGTGAGGGTGTACATTTGTAGTGGGGGGGGGACCTTCACCCCTAAGAAGTGGATGAAGAGGGTATGCAAGGGTAACAAATGCACACCTTTGCTACTCGACAATGTGTGGTGAGGATGGCAATAGTGTGTAGGTGTGTGTTTGTTGCACACATTTAACCCTAAGAGGGTGGGTGGTAAGGGTCACCTTCACCTCCCTAAGTGAAGGTGTGCAACAAACAAACACTTGTAGGTGGTGAGGGTGGTGGTGGGGGATTGAAGGTGTGTAACTAATGGACACATGCACATCCTCACACAGATGAATGAATTCAACAAATGCACCCTACACATCCTCAACACCCACCTCCTTGCACATCCACAACACATACCCCCCAACAAATGTGTGATGAATCTGGTGAGGGTGTGCATGTGTGTGTTTGTTGCACACATTCACCCTCAGAAGGTTGAGGTGAAGGTGTGTCGTTTAGCCCCCTCACTACCCACCCTCTCTCCTTAAGGGTGAAGGTGTGAAACTAATGCACACTTTCACACCTTCATCTCCCATATTTGTAAATAAATGCACACCTTCACCCCCCATCACCTAGTCACCCATCCTCACCTCCCTACCACCCACCCTCCCAGGGGTGAATGTGTGTGTGTAATGAATGCATACCTTCACTCCCACCACCCACCCTTACAAGGTGTGACACACAAATGCACACCCCCCCCCAACAACCCACCCTTCAAGGGGTGATGCACAATTGCACACTCTCTCACCACTTACGCTCTTGGTAGGTACACACAAATGCACACCCTCACCCCCACTACTACACCCTCCAATGGTTGATGCACAAATGCACATTCTCTCACCACCCACACTCTTGGGGAGTGACACACAAATGCACACCCTCACTCCCACCACATATCCTTCTAGGAGATAAAGGTGTATATTTTTTAGCGAAGAGGTGCATTTGACTATGCAAGTGAGGGAGAAGTATAATGTAACAAATGTTCGTAACACTAATATGACACACATCAACCAATTAAAAAATAAATAATAAAAATAGAAATTACACTATTTATATAAATAAATCACTCTATATCCATCTTAACCCCAAATCTATCCAATAGTAGGAAGGATCAAATCTCTCGATATACAAATCGTTTCTCAAATTTTTACACTTCAAAAAACACTACACTTTAAATATTTGATCCTTCTCAACATTTGATAATCCAAAATTAATACCAATATAGATTATTGTATTAAACGTACATTATCGTATTCATCCTTAAAAATATGATTGACACAAAATACACACATTTATATTCATTTTCAAAAAATAATAAAAAAACACAAATTATCTCTTTATTATTTAAAAAAATACACTCATTTCAAATTCTTTTCTTTTACCATAAAAGAATCTCCATAATTATCAACGTATACACCATGCACATTCAATAACGAGGTTTGAATTGAATAATAATTGAAGGTCCAAAATGAACTCCTTAGTATTCTATGATTGGGAGATGACTTTCCCAAACGAAGTTTGGGAACATTTCTGCAATTATACACGTGCAATGTTTTTCTGTGAAGCCATTATTGCTCATCATCCTAAAAAGAATGAACTGGGGCATACCCTCTCATGTGGCATGTGACCACACGATGTAAATCTAACACCATGATAGGGGAGCGTGCTACGTCTGCTGAGATCCAGAATCGATACACTTCATCATTGCATTTTTGTGTCCTCCCTCATTATATTAATCTTATAGTTATTTGTCGTTACTTGTTAGTGGCCTTGGTGTCAAGAGTGGGAACCAGGACTTGGATTTGATTGATATAGATTAAAAATTTTGAAATCCTATCCTCTCACTAAATGGGTTGAAGAAACCAAGGTTTACATGATCTTAGAGGGGATTATTTATTTCATTAGGTATAGGATTTGTGTTTTACATTAGTCCCACTTTAGGGGTTCAACATGTTTATGGAGTTGTGGAGTCGAGCTCTAAAAGTAGTAGAGTTGGGCTAGGATCACATAGACGTGTATTGACAGAGGACCATTGTTTATTAGTATAATTAGTGATATGGGATGTTTAATATATTAATTTTCTTTTAGTGTAAGTGTAGTAATTTGTAACGAAGAAGTTTAAATGTTATATGATTTGGACTTTATTTTGACAATCATCATTTGAACTTGGCTATATAATTTTTGGTCAAATTGCTATTTTTTATTGTTGAAATTGTAATTTTGAATGCATAAATGGATTCAATGCCCTCAAAAATCCCTATTACATCAAAAGTTTGCAATCTCAACAATTGATATCTATGACTCTAATTCTTCTAAATTTTTAGCTGGATTTTGGGCAAAAATGATCGGAAAATAAAAATAAAAATATCCAAATCCTAGCAAATTTAGACTACACTATTTGCAACAACATAGTTAGATTAATGGTTTGCAACAAATGGGCTTGACTAGTTTTATTTTTTTTTTTTTTTTTTTTTAACAGTGGGAATCGACAACTCGTGGTTCTCGTACTCGTGTGACACGGGGTCGATACCCGTCGTCTACCACTATAACCCCAGGGTCTCCACGCAACCCGCAAGAATGGAGCATAAGTAAATCGGAATGATAATCGAACTTCAAACCTCCTTTACACATTTCCTTCCATTTACACAATACTTGCCAATCAGTCTACACCCCTGCTGGCGATGGGCTTGACTAGTTGGTCCAGACGTATATAGTGATATTTCTTTCACTATGGTTAATTTTTTTTCAAAACTTGGGTATGTTATATCTCATGAAAGTCTTTGATGATTTTATAAATGAAGTTCTGACAATAATTTTAATTATAGAAAGACACAAAAGCACAAATTTACGGGGTTTCTTTTGCAACTGGATCACTAGCATCGAAAAACATCTTTACATTGGATGGTTTGGTGATGAAATAGTGAAGTTGTCATGGTTGTTAAGTCACATTAAATGTTGCATTAATTATATAGTGTAATATCATGTTCCATCTTCTAATAAGTGGCATATATTCGACACTTAAGTTTAGAGAACCATCTTGCAATATTTTTTTCCTGACGGAAGAAATAGCAAGAAACCCTCCGAGGACTTCCTCACATTTTGTGGATGGTAAATAGGGTAAACTGTCGGCCTTGATTATGGAGCCTAACCCCAAGGGGATCAAGCGAGTTGACCCGTGACCTCCCCAACTAATCATTGGGGGAGAGATCTCACGTCAGCCTCAAGACCGCTTGAGCTAACCCTTGGGGCTCACCATCTTGCGATAATTAAGAACAAAGGATTGCTAATTTCTATCTCAAATGAACTTAACATTCAAACAACATACAATACCAAATGCATAGATGCAAGGACAATGGTTTACTAATTTCCATTAACCAAAGTAGGAATTATGATTCACACCCTTGGTGCTCTACTCCTTGGCTCAAGGATGACTCTCTATGTGATACTATTAACTATAATACCATGATTGTACAACTCTACAATTTCATTGTCTATGGTGTTGTATATTGTGAGAAACAGATTGAGAAGAAGATTGGTGTCTTTGACACACCATGCCTTTGATTGCACCATTTGGTATTAAAAATTTTATACATTCAGAACTCCCCATAACAAAAAACTTCAATAATTGACTCCCTCTTGCTCTTGAATAGCCTTATGAGCTATCCCATGACATCTCTGTCTCCATTTTCATCCTCGTATTTATCTTTTGGTTGTAAGCTAGTGCTCTCTTCAACATCTTTAATTTGTTCTCTGTTATCCAATTCTTCCATCCTTGTCCTTAAAGCCCATGGTTCTCTATTTATTGTTATTCTTGCATGTCTCCTTACCATTTATCCATGTATGACCTCTTGTCATCATCTCTTATGCTTCCCCTTACTTAGTTCTCTCTGCTAGAGCTTCTAAATTGCTTAACATACTAAATGGCAAAGTTGAGAGAAGAGGCATATTGGGTGCGCCATGGTCATTGACTACACCATCATCCCTTATTTGATTATCTTACGACTTTCTCCCAATGATATTTCCTTTCTAATGATGATTCCATGGACAACTAAAAGTATGCATGCCTTGAACCAATGCAATATTAAGAACTCGTAGTAAAACACAAGGTAACTTAAAACATAAGCAACCAAACTTGACCATACCATACACAAACAAATTAGGAAAACACATATGTAAGGGGGGAATATAAAAATAGTCGAGGATGCTAAGTCAAGGCATGATCAACAACTCAATGGAAAACTCGAACTACACCTTAAACCAAACAAACATTCGGAATTCATCATAAAACACAAAAGCAACATAAAACATATGCAAGCAAACCCAACCATGCTCCCCTACACAAGAGGTAAACATATACCCGAAGGGGAAAAATCCAAAGGTAATAAGGAAAGCTAAGTATTTTTTTAACAATAATGAGTAATATTTTCATTAGAAAAATGGTTTGTGGTTGAACTAAACAACCTTGTAATATGAACTAATAAAAAGATTATGCAACTCAATGTAAGCAAAATAACAAAGTCCTTGTTCCAAAAAATCCTATAGCTATCTACCTAACAATTAGACTGACTAGCTTAGCATGTACATTTCTTGACAAACTGTCCCATTGACAAAACAACTAGACAAAACATTCTAAACAAACAAATATCTTAAAAAGATGGTCCATGCAAGGCATCTTCTAGCACCTAGTTTTCCTTGTCGTCCTTCCCATAATGCACACCATTTTTTATTATGCTACAAGGAGTAGACCAACTGCCACGACTTTTATATTCAAATTGGGATTGTACCAAACCCCTACACTTTCTTCATTCAAGCCATCCTCCAAGCCAAATGAATTAGAAGCAGAAGGAGCAGGGGATTGGGGAATCTTCAGTGGGAGATTAGGGAAGTCAACAATACAAGCCATTGTAGAAACTACAAATTCCATATGAAGGTCCAATTCTAAATACTTTCTTCTTTGTACCTGTTCACATGCCCTAAACTCGTGTTCCAAGTCCTGCATTTTCTTTAATTAAGTAGCAATTTGAACAACATCCTTGTATCACTCTTGAATTTCCACCAACAAATTTCCTTCCAACCCTCTTGCCAACATTTACATTGTAGAGGTGAGGTTACAATACATTGATGGGCTTTTGCTACCCCACTTTCACATTGCTTCACACTTCTATTGACCTCCACCAACTTGCACATCGCACACTAGTTCTTCCTACACCGAGCCATCCTTCCTATAGTTTCAAGGATGCTCCAAATCAAATGTGTGTTTTCTAGAGCACTAAGACCCACCGAGAAAATTTTAGAGTTTTGATTCACAACATTCCTTCGATTTAGGCGACTAGAGCAAGCTCTCGAGGCCAAACCACAAAAACCAAATACATCGTGGAGGGAAGAAATTGCTCTCACAATCCACCCTTCAATCCACCAAATAAAACCGCACACAAAGAGGAGTTCGATCAACAAGCTCTTATTATGCTCGAAAAACTTCTGGATCAAAACTATCTATGGAGTTTTGGATGTTTTGAAAGCTCCACTCACAGTTTTGATCCATAAGTTTTTCCAGCATTACGACTAATTATGGAAACCTGCATACTCAAAAAGCTCTTATTAGTTAGAAGCACTAACAACTGACAACATCAAGGAGTGTGACATATTAATAGCCATGACCCATAGTCCTTATGTGCCCGTCAGGTTAGGAACTTATGCATGAAATTCATCATGAGTATAATGCTAATCAATGTCATGGGAGAGGAGTATAATAAGGAACCACACCCACACCCCCTTTTTCTTAATCGACCTTCATTCATGGATGCCACCATATTTGCAAGAAGACCAATGTCTTCATGATGTCCTTGCAAGTTACACTTGAAAGGAAGAAATTTCTTCAAAATGATGGGATGATTCTATCATTCTTTGAACCAGATGAGGTAGGCAAGGATTTTAAGGACTAGAGTGTTGTAAGAGAGACCTTATAATGATTGAGGAGTTGAGGAGTCATCAATTATAGTTGCATGAAACACACCTTATGTAGATTTTAACCTTGTACAATATTTACTACAAACAGATTTTCAGTAAAAGAACAAAGAAGATACAATGGAAAATACAAACATTACACAGAGATTTTTCCCCTGGAAACCCAAACCGGGAAAACCAACATATTCTATATTCATTCATAGTGATACATTGTTTACAATACAATATACATATAGGAGCCAACAACATCCAAAATCCTAACCCAATGACCTGGATTAGTCAACAACCCTAATTCCTTAATCGGAAATAGAAAACCATCAGCAAAAAACTATGTGCCCGAAAACCACCTAAATATGTGACACTACTACTCGTGCAAAGAATATAACACATGCCCAACACCTTACTTTTTAAATAAATATATACCTTGAAAAACTACCATTGCTATTGCATTGTTATTACAAGCAATGCTTAAAGCCCAACAAATTTTGTTTCTATATTTCACTCGGGATCAAATATAATCCCCACACTTACCAACCTATCATTGGTAGTAAGAAAAGCTATATTAAAATTAGAAGACACAAATAATCTTGATTAATAATGTGTTTAGATAAAACCATATATATCATATTTTTGTGTCAGATATTTAAGTGAACATATTTCAACATCATTCACACAATATTATAGAGAATAACGATGTAAAATAATGTTATATCTAGGACCTCATAAACAAAGCATGTATTTTTTTCCAAAATGCTTATTCTCAAGGGTTGCTCTCACTTATCCTCAGTGGGATCATGGCACATTACCAGAGACATTCCCCCTCTTATATTATGCATGAAACACACCTTATGCAAATTTTAACCTTGTACAATATTTACTGCAAACAAATTTTCAATAAAAGAACAAAGAAAATACAATCGCAAATACAAACATTACACAGAGATTTTTCCCCTGGAAACCCAAACCGGGAAAACTAGCATATTCTATATTCATTCATAGTGATACATTGTTTACAATACAATATACATATAAGAGCCAGCAACATGAAAAACCCTAACCCAATGACCTGGATTAGTCAACAACCCTAATTCCTCAACCAGAAATAGAAAACCATCGACAAAAAACCATGTGCCGAAAAACCACCCAAATATGTGACACTACTACTCGTGAAAATAATATAACATATACCCAACACCTCCACCCAACATGTGATACTACTACTCGCGGAAAATAATATAACATATACCCAACACTCATTTCTTTTAAATAAATATATACCTTGAAAAACTACCATTGCTATTGCATAGTTATTACAAGCAATGCTTAAAGCCCAACAAATTATGTTTCTATATTTCACTAGGGATCAAATATAATCTCCACACCTACAACCTACCATTGGTAGTAAGAAAAACTATATTAAAATTAGAAGAAACAAACAATTTTGATTAATAATGTGTTTAGATAAAACCATATATATCATATTTTTGTGTCAGATATTTAAGTGAACATATTTCAACATCATTCACAGAATATTATAGAGAATAACGATGTAAAATAATGCTATATCTAGGACCTCAGCAACAAAACATGTATTTTTTCCAAAATGCTTATTCTCAAGGGTTGCTCTCACTTATCCTCAGTGGTCTCATGGCACATTACCAGAGACATTCCCCCTCTTATATTATGCTCCAAACCTATATGCTCTCTTTTCCCTCCCCTAGGATCGTCATACTTTTCACTCCACCCCACGCCACGCCACATACCCCTTGAAACAGAATTGACCCACATTAAACAAAAGAACAAAGCTCAAGACCCTTGCTCCATAAATCTATTATAAAGCCTTCTATAAATATTTTAGGTTTAAAAATGGAAGAAAAATATATATCCCGGCACGTACGAGGGGACAACGGAGATTCTTTTCCCAGGCGGCTTGGCACGTGCGAAATATTAACCCCGTGAGATAAAATGTCGGACTACTGACTAGAATCGGCCGACATTCCCCCGGGTAAATTCGGATTCCCCACGGTAAATTTCGGCCTGTCACTTCACCTAAACGGCGTTGCTTGGCAATTAAAATGTTGTAACGGAATGCTTGCATGTGATCGTCAATGACGGAATGCTTGTTCCAGGTTGACGCCCATTGATGGCCAGAGTGACTGTCAAGTTCTAAATGCACACAGCAGCTGTCCACGTGGCATTGGTGGCAGACTTCAATGATAATTCACAGGCAATGAAATAGCTTACTGTTCGTATGGATTAAATGATTGGAAATTTTTTAGTGATCGATGGAATATGGCTGTCCAGTTTTTGATGGTATGAAACCAGGAAAAAATATTCACAAAATTGTAAAATACAAATTAATTACCTTTTTAAAATTTCTCAAGGAATAGAATTTTCAACCATGGGTCTCGAATAAATATACAGTATACGAGCCTGTATTAAGAAAAAAAAAACCGGTCACATCCGAGAGTGAGATTAAAGATACCCATCAATTATAGAGTTAACCAATCCTAATACAAAAAGAGGATATAAACTACAGAAAGAGTGTGATTGATATATATAAACTGCCAAAAAAAAGTGATTATTATTTTAATTTATCAAATGGTATAAAAAAGAGCATATAAATCACAGAAAGAGGTGGATTATTATATATAAATCAAGCAAAAAGTGTGGATTATTATTTAATTTATCAAAATCTCAGTGGGAAGTTAGTACAGATAGTCCGCAAGTCAGGACTAGTAGGAGTTTGTGACTTGGTAAGGATCGAGATAAGTCACTTATTCTTTTATCAAGGGGTTGTTTATTATTGGAGTCTCATCATAAATCACAAAAAGAATGTGATTATTTTTTTAATTGATCAAATGGTGTGTAGTTAGTACTGATAATCTCAAGCCAGTACTAGTAGGAGTTTGTGATTTGGTAAGAGTTGAGACAAGTGACTTATGGCTTTTATCCCAAAAAGTTTTTACTATTAGAGTCTCATTATAATAGACCAAATATTAAATAACATGTACGACTTCTATTCCTAGCTGGTTTTGAACTTGTAATTCCTTTTATAGAGAAAAACATTTGTCCTTGATTATTAGATCCACTCAAATTGCATTAAATTAAATTAAAGGGTAATTTGATTTGTATGTGTTAATTTTTAAATTAAATTGAAAATGTAAATTTTTAATAAATAAAAAATAATAAATACTTTGATATGAAATATCAAATACATACCCATACTTTATTGGATCAAAATATAAATACTTTATTACATCATAATATAAATAGCTCAGAATCACTTTGTGATGAAATATCCAATACCTCATTGTATGAGAATAGGAGCAACCAATAAATATGGAATCACTTTTCTTCCTCTACAAGAAATGTCTAAATATTGAAAAAGAGTGGGTGCAAAGTTCAAATTATATGAATAAAGTAGGTGTTTAATAAATATAAATTATGTTTTGTGGTTTAAATTAAAAATAATGATTTAAAAAGGAGTTAGTTAATAAAGTAGGTATTTAATAAATATAAATTATGTTTTATGGTTTAAATTAAAAATAATTATTTAAAAATGAGTTAGTTAATAAGTGAATAAATTTATTTATTTATTTTTTTAATTTTAAATTTAGTAGAATTTTTTTTATTTGATTAATAAGAATTTTAATTATGCAATTTTATTTTTTTAGTTTTGGCTCATTTTAAATTACTTATTGAATCAATAAAATTAAAAAAAAAATGAACTTACCAACAATGTCGAGTTTGTCCACTTATTAATTTACTTCATTTGAGTTTGTCCACTTATTAATCAACTATAACTTCCTATAAATTCGGAAGAAATTTGAAATGAATTTTATCCGAATATTAAACTTGTATTTTAAAATATTTTTAAACTCGCATTTTATAATATTTTAAATAATTAAGAATGTAATTCTATTAACTGCATTAACTACAAACTGATTCTAGGAAATTCTTAAACTCTTCTTTTGAATTTATAGGATTCTGTTGACAAGTGACCTCATATTTGATAAAGCTAGCAAATGTTGATGCCCTCCCTCACCATCAGTATAAAGAAAGTTATATTGACGCATAGTGTGTTCACTGTCTACGATTCCAATAGTAGTGTGCAGGCAAGCCTAGAAAGGATCAATTGCGGATGAGGGTATCCGCAGAAGCATATATAATTGGCGATTCGCTGACGGAATTTGAAAGTTGAGGACACTGTCCACAGTGGGTATTCAAGCACTCCCTTTTTCTGTCAGTTGACGGAACGTCACAGCTCTTGTCTTAATGGTTTTTGTTTTATTTAAGGGTGCGGATTTGTCTTGTGTTGAGGAAGAAGGTGGGTTGTGGTAGTCCAGATCAGCAGTCAGGAGGTGGCAGCTAAGCTCTCTGTACTGAGATTCCCCTTTGCCAACATAATTGCACCCAATCAGAGTCAATATTCAGCATAGGGCACCCCTAATATATTTATTTCAATCCAATACATTGATATCAATAACTGCAGTCGGTCTCACTCACATCGTTGACTACAGTTAACAGGAAACATTCTTCTGTCTCTTAAGCCACGACCCACTTCTTCTAGCATTAAATTTCAGGTGAGAGCACTCAGTAGTCATTGATAATTATATGCTCATGAGTGAGAGCAGCCATTCGTATTCATATTGATATACTCGTGTTGTTATAGAGAAATCTGAGGAGAGAGCATATAGAGTTTGCCGGCAGGGAATGTGTCAACCTCAGTAGCACAATCACAACAATCAGCCCTTTTCTCCATTGCATGGAGGCCATTGTTCTCTGAAACTCAAGTTCAAGTTCAAGCAGCCCAATGGATACTAGCATTGCTGTGTTTTGGGTACTTTGGGGATGAATATGCTGCTGCTGCCGCTGATGGTGGTGGTGATGTCTTTTGTTCTTATTGCCGTGTTGCTGCTGCTACTGCCACCCAGATGACCATGGATTGGTATTTTCTCACTATGTTTTCAGATTTTGTTGGGCTTTTGACAGATTAAGGGCTTTGTGGGTCCTGGCTGGGTCTTACTCGGTTGGTTCTGAAAGGTCTTAGCTGAGGGCTAGAAGGGTTGGCTATCACTGTAGATGATTGGCTGGTTGAGGTCTTAGATAGATTGATACATAGAGATGGGTTGCTCAACTTCAAGGCTGGACAACGAGGAGGTGGTGATGCTCTGCAAGGAGAGGAAGAGGTTCATCAAGCAGGCAGTGGCACACAGGTATGCTCTTGCAGCAGCTCATGTTTGCTACATTCATTGTCTCCGAAATACTGGTTTTGCCCTCCGACATTTTGTTGAAGAGGAAAACTTAACACTAGTAGAAGAACAGGACTCTGGTAGTACTAGTCCTGTGCTAAAACTGCCCACAACAACATCCGAACCAATTGCTCTGCCAGAGAAACCCCCAGAAGCTCCACTGCCACCCCCATCGCCATCGTCACCATCCCCATCTCCAACTCCACCCCCATCTCCGCCCGGTGCGAAAGGGAGCCCTACATTTTCATCACCTGATGACAAGTACCCTCCTCATTCCTACGAGAGTCCCCATTATCTGAGATCACTGGGAAACGCACCCATGTCAGTTGAGGAGAGGCATCCCTCTCTAAGGATGGACTCCTACGTGCTTCCACAATATGGGATGACTGACTTTTTCAGTGCAACCATGCCTCTTCAAGCTCCTCTTGGTTCAGCTGCTTCATACAACAATGGGAGTATTACTAGAAATCCAGACTATCCTCCTCCTCCCCCTTCTCCACCAAAAAACTTCTCTTGGGATTTCTTCAACCCATTCACTCCCCTAGAAGACCAATTTGCCTTTCATGAGCATAGGAGATCGAGTCATAACTCGGAAGATGATTTGAAACAAGTAAGGGAAGAAGAAGGGATTCCTGATCTTGAAGAGGATTATCATGGTGAGGAGAAGAGAGAAATGCAGGTTCAGGAACGGACTGTAGAGGTCATTGCATCTACGGAGGATTCTGCTCACGACCATGAGCAGTCTGACGATGCCTGTGCTGGTTCTGGGGACGGGGATGAAGCAAATGTGGAAGAGAAATTGCTTGTCATTGGTGCAAAGAAGTCAGTTGAAGTAACATGTGAACAGCAAGTTGAGGTGCTCAATGCTTTAAGCGATGAAGTTGGTTCAGAGCAGAAGGATCTGGCTGTTTTCGATTCCAGCAGGATGAAGAATTTGTTTGAGGTTATTAGGGATATCGAAGATCAGTTTATAAGGGCCTATGATTCAGGAAAGGAAGTTTCAAGGATGCTTGAGGCAAGCAAAGCACACTATCATTCAAGCTTCACTGAAATCAAAGGTATTCTTTGCATTTTTATCTGGATTCTCTTTGATGCTCATATTGCACATTATATTTCTATGAAATTGGATGAAGGTACTAAATGCAGTCCCTAAGATGGGCTTGCCATTACAGTGAATGCAATCTTTGGTGTTTGAACTATTGGCTTCCCTGAGGTGGACCCTGATTGGGAACATCTAGACAAAACCTACCTAGCAAGTTATTTTCCATCACATTCATATAGTGGTGCCATGCCATCTGGGGATTGATCTTGTTTTTGTTGCAAACTACCTTCTTGTCTACAGTGATAAACTTGAAACTAGTCAGAACCTCATTCATCGATAATAGAGGATTCAAAATCTTTGAGTGTCCTATGCAAGAGTAAAGCATACCCAAAGTTTTACCTATAATGAAGAATTCATTGGAATTGGTGAATTTATTCCCTTTTCGGTAAGAATACATTGGCATGTGTGATAGGCTATTGCATTGCTTGTACTTACCTTATAACAATGGGAAGACCTCAAAGTTCAATGTATAATTATTACAAGTGACCATGGAAGCTTGTCAATACAATATTGAATTCATGGACATCATGTATCTTTTCCATCTGCTGTCAAACTTGTACTGTAGTGCATACTGCTGGACTGGGATGCCACAGTGTTTTTACATATCTTGATTTTATGTGCCTACTGACAGCTGTGAATAATTGCTATGAACTTGTGATTGACCGTGTACAAGTTTTTTTTTTATGTTTTCTCATCTCTTTGCATTGAAGTTAAGTTTTTTTCTAATGTCTTGTGCGTCAATGCAGAACATTCTGCAAAGGTTCTCAATGCTATCACTTGGAATCGATCAACGTCTTCACGGTCCCCATTATCGAAGTCTGAATTTGCATCCAGTTCAAAGGACCCCATCGATGTCAGTAATAGTGATTTTGTTGAAGACTGTTGTATGATTTCTGGTAGCCATGCATCAACATTAGACAGGCTATTGGCATGGGAGAAAAAGCTCTATGAGGAAGTGAAGGTACAATTTTCACTAGAATTTTTTTTTTCTTTTCATAAGCAAAATTGTGTATTTAGATTTCTCTCTCCCAACAACTCCGGAAACAGAATTTCGTTACAAACCATGACTTTCTTAGCCAATGAATTGTTGAAATACACTTTGTCTTTAACGTTTTAAATTGCCACAACTTGCATATGGCTTTGAACTGGTAAAAACCGTTTTAGATACTCTGCATGGTTTCATGTAGAGAAATGGTACTTCTTGGCATTGCAAACAATTGAGCTTCATGGACATTGGAAGGAAAACTTCATGTGCTATTATCTTGATTTTTAGCCACAGATCGGCATACAATGCTGAATCTTATTAATCTATAACTGCATCTTGCCTGTTCATGTTTACCATTCTAGGGCTTATTTTAGGTTGAAAAATGATGATGCTTAGGATTATTGGTGGTAGAGCATAGAAAGAATCATTCTTCCAGGATGAATCAATTGTACGCCCTTGTTTACTCTTAAGCATTTCCAGGTTATTCCATTTCATGATGGAGTTATCCTGCCAATTGGCATTTACAACCAGGCTAATAAGGAGCAAGATGACCAAATTACGTAGTCTTTATATTTGCCAAGATTTCTAGGTCATTTTGCACCTTTATATCAAATATCAAGGTCACTCTGTTGTGAATTCTTCAGCTTTTTGAGGATACTTAACATTCTTTAAAACCCCAAGCTACCCCTGCAAACTGAATCTCTCCTCCGAAGATGGATGATTACATGTTTGTGTATCCTTTTATATCTCAAGGTTATTATAATGTAACCCCACAATCTGAATTAATGCCTGTCTATTGTACAAGATGCAAGTATATTTGTTATCCACAAGCTACTAAACTGTGAACTCAATTGCGTGGATATACTTTGATGTGTGAATAATACTTTCTTTGAATCAAAAGCTCCAAATTCTACAGGTATGAGTCATAAAAGATTTTTTCTCATCTACATTCAAATTTCATCATGTAATATGGACCATGGTCAGTTGCAATTATATAGTTAACACAGTTTTGAATAGAAGAAATAAAGGAATCTAGTATATCAACAAATGAATTCTAAATTCAACCCCACATGCCAGGGATTCAGGCACAACTAGCTTGCCCTGGGGCCTTGCTTGAGGATTTTATTAATTAATAAATGATAAACAATACAGTTATTCATCTCAGCATGATATTATATATAACGTCTGCCACATTTCACCCTTATTAGGTTTCATAAAAAATGTCAATTCCTTTTGGTTCTTCTTGTTCAAATGGCACTTGTTTTGTTTGCTCCCTTAGGTCCTTGGATTCTTTGTTCTTGATATCTGCCATGTTGTTCCTTGTTGGTGATTTCTGTAATCCCTCTTTATTCCATCCTTGTGTCTCTTTACACACCATTTTCCCAGATCGTTTTTTTGGCCCTGTTGCCACCTTATACACACCTCGTGTAATGTGGAGGAAATCTTCAATCCACTAGGTGTGTCCTTGGGGGCAAGTTTCGAGTCAAGGTGCTGCCACCTGATCCTCAACTCCTCCGTCTAGGCCAACTCCTAGCGAAGCCAAGGGGGTAGTCCCTAAAGAAAATAATCTATGGCTCGAACTAATCTAAGTACAAGAAATTGAATCTAGGAGTTTATTGCAAAGCAAGAACAATATATAACAATTCTACACTAGCAACATATATGAGACATCAAAGGTAAGTTTGCTTATACTGGAAAGTAAAACATTCAAGATACTTGCATATAAATGATGTAACTTGAAAAAGAGATACAAGTGCTTGAAGTATATGATAAGCAAATATTGAAATGTAGACCAGTGCCAAAAGTAAAGGTTGTTGCGAGATACCAAATGTTGCTGAAATGGAGATTGTAATGTAAATGCTCTTGTAAAAATTTATTATGAGTTTTTAGGTGGAGTGGTTGTTGTGAGTGCAAGCCACTATGTGAGATGTGTGCAATGTGTTTCCGGAAAAGTAGATCAAATCTAGATGTGGCCTGTAAGAGGATATTCCTTAGCTTTGAGGTTGAGTCTGCCGGATGTCCAACATGGAGAGTATCCTTCTGACTTCGCACACAAACTCAAGATACTGCCAGATGTCCAACACGGGGAGAACCTAGATCTCAAAGTTCTCGTCTGACTTCACACACAACACTCTTGCGTTTCCAAACAAACAATTACAACTTAAAGATTTCCCTAATTAAAACTAATCCACATTGACTAGCCCCAGTTTTGATGAGTTCCCAAGATTGAGCTAGGTTCGCAAGGGTTCAGAGCATACTATGGGGAGCTGAGGGGAAATGTTTATTTGCCAAATTGAAATAACAGAAAGTAAATACTGAAAATGAAACTAATCTAGCAAATATATCTAACTAAGTTAATCTAGAAACTGAAATCTAACTAACTAACTAAGAAATTGAAATCTAACCTAATGTGTTGCGGTGCTTGTGATAAATTTTATGATAAATTTTAGCTTTCCCTTTAGGTGTGAATTGTAAACATAAGCCAAAATGCAAAAAATTGAGACAATCACAAAAAGGCACCGTTCCCCCTAGGGGGGATGAAGAGTGGAGACTAGGTGGCCCACTGATTTTATTAATGAAATTTACAATGCTCTTTGGGAAATGCTTGTGGTCCCATATATAGGACAAGACCACTAAGCTTACAAGTTTTCAATGTGTTTATTGAAGTATGGGGTGCTTCTGGGGGTCTCGGATGCTATGATTCCGCCAAAATACGGTAGAGTCTCTCCTTGTTTATTCACAAACCTGCATAAAACAGCAAGCAAACATAGATCAAATTGCCCAAAAAACACTGTATAAGTGTCTTTGGATCATATGAGAAAAACCCAAAAAATTTACTAAGTAAAAACTAAGAAAAAAACTAAGAAAAAAACACAAAATGAACTAGGGAAAGCAAGCTAGAAAGCTTGTTTCCTTAGGGTCTTTGATTGCTGTTTTAAAACAACAATGTGAAGACACTTAACTTGCCAAATATGAAAGTAAAAGCTCTTTTAGAAAAAAACACTACTTCTAGCCTTTTAAAATTTGGAGAAACAAGCTTGCTAAAAGTAAACTTTTATAATAGATCTAGCTTAAAATAATGAAATGAAATTGCAATCTAGATCTATCTTAACTTTTCATGCTAACTTAGATGAACAAAGATTTGAAATATGATATAGATCTAAGTACTTGCATACAAATTAGTAACCAAAAGAGAAATAAAAACTTTGTGAGAGAAGAGAGAAAGAGTGCCGGATGGAAGCAAATCTTGGGATATGGAGTCTTCTTGGTGTGTTGTAGAGGGAAATCGTTCCGATTGAAAGGATTTGAAGGTGTTGGGAACTCAAGTTAGAGCTTTCCACTCCACCAAACTAGAATTCCTACAAACTTGGAGAATTCCTACAAAATACTTGTTAAAGGTGGATGCATCCACTTCCTACATATAAAATCTAGAAATCATGCAAATCAAACTAGAATAACATGAGGTCATAGATTGAACATGCTAGAAATAATAAGATTTAGCAATGCAAACAAGCTCACCAATATCTTACTACTCAAGGATAAATTAACAATGAAATTGCAAAAATAACAAGATTACCATAACCTCAACACATCAAGATGGAACAATGGCATCCACACATTTGCTCAAGACAACAAGAGTGACCTCCAAAGTCTTCAATTCTTTATTCCACAATAGCTTGAGAGCAAATTACAACAACATAACTCTAGGTCTACCAATCTAGTTTACAATGGGAGAGCAAGCTTCAATATATAGCAAAATGGGTGAAGAGTCCAAGAGAGGAGGACACACCACTTGTGAGAGGAAGAGAGCCAAGTGTGAAGCTATGGGCTGCCACCTCTCCCCATCTCCCATTAGATGACAAGTGTGAAGAGTGAGAGCAAGAGGGAAGGTGCCACCTCTCAAGAGGTAGGCACCTTCCTCAAGAATGTGCCACCTCTCTCAAGAGGGGCACACCTCCCAAAGAGAGATCCTCTCAACTCATGTCTAAACTAAACACTTCAACTCTAACTATCTCTCCAAGTGCCAACAAGGCTTAGTCAACTTGAGAGAGGGTGAGTTAACTTGAAACATGTCTTCGACATGTTTTCCAAAAAATAGCATTTGCTGATTTTTTGTCTTTTATGACCTTTTTGTTAGTAAAACTAATTTTAAGTGATTAAACATCACTAATTTCACTCACAAAGTGGATACTAAGGTAAAGTGCGTATTCTAAGTGCAAAAATGAATACTCCCAAGGCATATAATGCCTCCTAGTACCACTTATTTAACTTATGAATTATTTACAATTAATATATCCTGATTTTGCGGGAAATTTTGTTTTTGCATAAGATATTAAAAAACCTAAGGGGGACTTAGCACATTTCCATGAGATTCTAGGAGGATGATTAGCATGGTAATATACATTAGACACTAGACTTAGATTTTCCAAGCTAAGGCCTATCCATTAGTTAAATATGCACTTTTAAATTAAATATGCAGGCCCTTTTGGTTTGAAGGTTATGGGGATTTATTTTCAATTTGTAGCCCACTACAAAAAAGCACGAGGTCTAACTAATCACACAAGTGCCTTCTGCTCTTATTAATGTTATGTAAGAAGTGAAAAGGGTAAAATTAAACAAGAGAGGCCTCAAGATATGCCTTCTTAATAGGTTTGCTTTTTCCCTTATTAATGCTACAGGCTGGGTTGGCAGGTTGAACATGGTTAAACTAACCAAGATGGTTCAAGTCATTTAAGAAGCCTACACAATTACCTTTCATTTGGTGTTCACAAACCTTAGAATGCTCAGTATCTGTCAGAGGATTGGCTTAGATCCAAGCAAATCTGAAATGTGCAGAGCTTAGTAAGTCTCCTTATGTTGGGAGTTGGGACAAGTCAATTTACTTTGATTGTGATCAAACTGGTTCACCTCATGTTGAAATGGAGTGCATAGCTTGGTATAAATGGAGTCCAATTCATCATGATCTTTTATCATTATTATTATATTAATAACTAGAGGGGTGATGAATTAGTTAGCCATGATTTATTTGGCTAAGGAGCAACTTTGGTTGCCTGAAAGGGGTTTACTTGATTGAAAGAACCTTGATCTTTGCCTCAAAATCAGCTTAATGTCTATAAGATACTGCACAAACCAATATGCTAGTATTTTATATTACATCAGCTAGGAGTTAACCTGCTATAATTATGACTATTAAAGGCATTGCGACATTAAATTGGTAAGGCGATTTTCAGGACAAACAGCTGTTGGATTAAGCTGGAAGTAATGTGCATTGGTTGAGATTGAAGTC
>SNQJ01S0006350.1:62668-78858 GCA_010110895.2 Picea sitchensis
ACACCCATGCCCCAGGCATGGGTACCCTGGACCAAGTCCAGGGGCCCTAGACATATCTAGGGTCTTTAACATCTTGGTCCCAGACCAAGAAACCCAATGCCCCAGGCATGGGTACCCTGGACCATGTCCAGGGGCCCTAGACATGTCTAGGGGCTTTATCATCTTGGTCCCAGACCAAGAAACCCAATGCCCCAGGCATGGGTACCCTGGACCCTGTCCAGGGGCCCTAGATCACAACTAGGGTCTTATCCACCAAGGTACACAACCAAGGATCAATCCAAGCATCGAGCAAGGATTCCCTGGAACACATCCAGGGGCCCTAGAACACATCTAGGGACTTATAACAGCTTGGTCCCAGACCAAGAACCCCAGTCATGTACTGGGGGCCCTAGATCTCGTCTAGGGTCTTAGCCATCCTCCAGGAGAATGGCTCTTGCAGCTGCTATAAATTTAACACACTTATATTTTCTTCTTTCTGTTCTAATTTATATGGCAGTTACGGGAGTTCAGATTTTTGTGTACAGGGTTTAGGCTTTTGATCAAACGGTGTTAGCTAAGGGTTTTAGGGTTTCTATGAGGGTGGTAGTGATACAGTAATTGATGTGGGTAAAGATGTTTCTGCTCCCTCATCTACTTCCATCTCTATACCTAATGCTAAGCAGTGGCTCTCTCTTTTCTAAGGTTTACTCCCTTGGGTCACCCTCTTTTTTCTTGATATGCTTCCTTTGACCATGAGTGCTGCCCAATCAATTGGGTCACCCTACACTCCTTTCTGCTATTTTCACTTGAATCTCTTTTTGCTTTAGCTTTCAGTAGTGACCTTGGCACTCCAACATAATGTTTTTAATTGATTGTATTTTCTAGTCTCATTGATCTATTCTTTTGATCCCGTGGGCATAAATAAATTTAACTTATCTTATTATCTCTGATTTGTTAAGGACTGTATGTTCACAATAAGAATGACAAACTTGTTTGGATTCATTTGTAATATGGGTTATATTAGTAACAAGACATTTAGACCTCAAAGGCCAGCTGAGTTAATGCTTCCTTGCGTATGAAAGAATCAAGTGATCTGTCTTGGTGCTTCTATTTATTTGTACTATGGGGTACCATTGCTGCTTAGAATTTTAGCATTGCAAGGAACCTGTAATGGAGCTTGATTGAGTGCAATTGGGCAATTCGAGGCACCTTTGCTGGAAATCAATGACACAATATTATGGGGGGTCTGAAGGCTTTTAGTCGAATGTATTAGCTCACCTATGTATTGATTCGTAGACTAACGAATGCAATTCTTAAACCCAAGGCATGGATTCCTTCCATGCTTCAAATACATTTATAAATTATAATTGAATTAATGTTTGGTGCGTGCTTATTGAAGTGACACTATTTTGATTATTGTTTGGTCATATGATCCAGAAAACACTGAAAGTTTACAATGGTCTGATACACACAAACAAACGCGATGTTGCCTTAGTCTATTGGCACATTATATATCTTATCCAAACAGAATCAATTTATAGATAAACTTCAAATCATCAATTATTGAAAAACATTCATAGTCCAATAATTTAGCTTATAGTTCAAATGATGCAAACACAAAATTGGATCGACATGCCTAGCCGTATTAGTATCTTCTTACGACTTCTTTTTCCCACAACACATTTGATTTTACAAAACACGGTATATGCTACATGGCTACCATTCTTGCCTTTTTTCATAATCAATATTTTATAGTAATACTAATAAATATTTTTTTCAGAATGAAATAGATTAATAACAGAACTCAAAGCCATGAACCATTGAAGATTCATTTCTAGCTTAACAACATAGCTTTCAAGATTCAACATACAATATAAAATATAGGTCCAAAAGGTCAGAAATGGAAGTCACCAATTAAATCAACTGAGTATTGCATTTTGTAACATCCCCAAACTAGCCATGTATATTGTAAATATGATGTATCGCTGAGGTGCAAAGCGATGTAATATGTAAATGATGTATATTGAATATAATAAATAAAATGTATTGCCAGCTGCAGATGGACACGGGCAGAGATTTGGTGGCTTAGTTTCCACAAGAGAGGGACAAGGATGATTTAAGGGGCTAATTTTCGCTTATGGGCTAATTTTCCATGGTTTTTCCAAAAATGAGATTCGTTATTTTAAAAATGATTCGCCCAAATTCTACAGAATAAAATTATTTTACCTTAAAAATCGCTAAAATTTTATAAAAACTATATAAAATTCTTAGAAATTTGAATATTTTTACAAAAATATCGCCAATCATTTATAGTTGGCATTTGAAGGATTAGTAAGATTCACTAAGGTTTCTACATTTTAAAATAAATTTCCATCCTCAAAATCATCCATGGAGAGGGAGGGGGTCCGGCGGGGGGAGAGTTTACCTATGTCTATTAAACCTAAACCATTTTTCTTAATTATCCTTACTATGAACCTTCCATTTTTTGATTGAGTGTTCCTAAAGCCAATCATTGAATTCATGTAAGAGGGTGGGGTGTGAGAAGTCACATCCCATAGTTATTGAGAGCATGGGAGTTGAGTACAATCAACCTTGGGAAGAGTGTGAGTCAAACAAGTATGGGAGAAGAACAAAATTTGTATGGGAAAGGAGAGCAGTTTTTACATGCAAAATTTTGGATCCCACTATGGCTGAAGCTTGAAGGCAGCCATAGTGGGCATGTATGGTAGCTGTTTTGAAGCTGTAATTTCATGGGAAGAGAGACTGTATGCCTGTGAATAATATTCTGTTAAAGAAATTGTCAAGAGAAGCAAGTGTTTTGCTGCTGTGAGAATTCCTGTTGCAGCGGTAGATTCTTGGAGTCCCAACAACGAGATTTTCTGTCCAACCTGTGTTGGAGCCCTGGAGGGGAGTGGGAAGGCCTGATGGACTATGAGTATTGAAGGGGGATCCCATCCCTGGGTTGTGCAGGTTGTGGGGAAGAGAGCTGGTGGACTGGAATTAGTTGTGGGAATTTGATTGTTGAGAGGGGGACATTAGCCACCCTTAGGGACCACCATCTTTTGTGGATTCATAGTCCCAACTCCAAGAAATTTTTTTGGGGCTATATATCACCCATGGGCTAATTTTCCATGCTTTCTCCAAAAAAAAGATTCGCCAATTTCCATTTTTTCTCAAAGTGATTCGCCCAAATTCTATAGAATAAAATTATTTTACCTTAAAAATAGTCCAAATTTTATAGAAAATATATAAAATCCTTAGAAATTTGAATATTTTTACAAAAATATTGCCAATCATTTTATAGTTTGCATATTAAGGACTAGTAAGATTCGCCAAGTTTTCTACATTTTGAGATAAATTTCTATCTTTAAAATTTTATCCCTGCCCCAGCTTGTGGGTGACTTACTATTGAGAATTGGAACAACAAGTTCACGGTTGGGAGGAATGTCCATCCTCTCTGTAGCGGGTTGCATAATTATTAAGATAAGTGTTCTTGTTTGCTGTGTTTATTTATGTTAACTGTTGATATAATAATATTTTTTTTAAATTAATTGTACTGGTGGAATTGGCAACTTGGGCAGTTCTCGTACTTGCATGACACGGGGTCGATTCCCGTCTGCTACCACTATAACCTCCAGGTGCCTCCACACAGCCCGCAAGCATGGGGCACGGGTAAATCGGGGTGAAAATCGAACATGAGACCTCCTTTACATATTTCTTACCATTTACACGACACTTGCGAGTCGGTCTACACCCATGCGGGCTTAACTGTTGATATAATTGATGTGCGTTTTACTCTGAGTTATTTTGGTTATTGCTGCTTGCTATGAGTAGAATGATGCATTCAAAATTCCATTTATGTGGCCGAATGTTGCTGTATGTGCTTAGCTGCTGCTGTGTACATTTAAAGTAATTTCATTTACGTTTTTATTTAGTATGGACAATGGCATGAGTTTGAATGTTATGTTGAGTGTGTTATTTCCACATTAAAATCGATGTCAGATTTTTTTTAATTTGGTCGTTTTAGTAGTGGCGTGACCCAGCTTGTGGTTGGGTGCGTTACACATTCACCTCTCATTCTAAACTTTCCCTTGTAATAAAAATCAAGGGCTATATGGAAAAAGCCTTAATTCTAGATTGCTAAGCTTTATCAGACAACCTTGAAGAAAAAGTACACAAATTTGTTTTGTCCTATGTTTTCTTTGACACCTACGTCAAACACTCTGAGGCCATTTTTGTAACCTATTTCAATGGGATTGATGTACACCATCTTTTGTATAATGGGCAGAGTCAGATGACTTGGAGAAAGCAAACGTTTGACAAACCAAAGTGTAAAAGTCAGCATGAAACTTGGTAAAAGCTTGGCAATAGCTTGACAAAAACCTGGCGTACTAGAAACTACACAAACTATTGCAAAAAAGAGAGAGAATTCCATTCCATGACAAGTCTATCATTTAGACATCAAATAGGCATATGCTTGTAAATAGGAAAACGAAACCGTCAACATAGAATATACACATTAGTTTACAAGCTGGGTCTTAAGGCTAATAACCTAAATTTCTTGCAGATATTTTATAATTACATAATACAAGTTTACATTAAATATTATTATATTTTTCATTCTGCTGATATTTTGAATTTTCCTAGTACAGTTTGCAATTACATAAAATAAGCTCACAGGTGTTTGGTCTAGCGGCAAGTTGTAAGGTGTTCGAAATTGGATTAAGGTTGAGATCTGGGTTCCAAACCCCCCGAGTGTGTGTGGATAAGGCTAGGTGCACCTTGCAAGCACTGGGTGATATTGATGTCATAGAAACGCCCCTTATCTCATGGCCACTTAGCTAAATGATAGATGTACGCAGCATTTCCAAAAGAAAAAAGGAATCACATTAAACAAAATTTTCTCCTCAATCTATTTTATTTCTAATGATCTACATAAATATCTAACCCGTGATATTTCAAGAGTACACTATCTGATATTAGTTTTCAGTGTATCAGTTATAATAAAAATTTAAAATATAAACTGCAAATTACATAAGATAAATCATAAAACAAATAAAAACAAAAACAATGGTTTGTTTCTCCTTGTCCTAGTCATTTCCTGGAAGAGAAGGAAAAACAGACAGATAAAACCTTGCGAAAATCTGTCTGTAGGAAGAAACTCATGGTTTGCTCTTTAGCAGGTTTATGTCTTGGGATCAAGTCAGGAGTCAGGACTCAAGTTGGATTTTCTCCACCTTTCTTGGATGTTTCCTTGTCAGCTTGATGCAGAGTGTGAAACCAGGCTTTTCCCTCTTCAGCATCCTTGCACAGCATGCTTATGTTATGGCTGGCACCTGTTACAATTTCCAGAGAAACTTCAGAGCAAACTTTGATTGTCATTTTTTTTCCTTGGAAAAAATATCGTAATTTTGTTACTGAAAACAAAATTACATTTTTTTAGATACCATTGAGGCATTCATACATTAAGAGGATGTATGGAGGTAGTAGCTGACCTTCCATCTCAATATTTCTCTATACAAATCTGCACATCATACATAAAAACTTAAAAGTCTTACATAAACTTTGAAGTCCCTGTATTTACTGAAAATATCCATGGCATATTTGCCAAAGGCCCAAAATAGAGATCCTATCATCAGCCTTTAGTCTTCCAACAGGTCAAAACATAGCACTAATCCCCCTATAGGGGCTGTAGGCCATCCCCCAAAAGAAACATCAACACAAAACTGAATAATACTAAAATGTTTCTGATATAACTTTTAAGAAATGAAAATTATATGAATGGTCCCGGACCATATTCAGAAAGGCATCCCTCCTGAAGCTCCCACATGTGCCACGAACCTGGATCTAAAAGAAGCCTATCCCTAGACAGAAACAGCTTCTCTGTTTGTTCACTGTAAACATGAATAAAAGTGGACTCATTAATGACTGGTTTTATATTTATCATTTCCACATAGACTGCACATAGCAAGACATTCTCTGAGGAGTATACCCCTCACATCCAGTATATAACCACTCGAGAATCCCCCATCACTTGAATCATTTGAACATCATTTTGAACAGCAAGCATCAAGACCAACTTGATTGCCATGAGCTCAGCTATGTTGTTTGAAGAACTAACCATGAGCTCAGCCATGTTGTTTGAACAACTACCTAAGCTTGCTTTGAACTTGAAAAAATGACTATCAGATAGGTACAAGAGCCCACCAGCCTCCATGAGGTGGGTCCTCTTGGGAAGCTCCATCAAAATAGTCTCAGGCTCCAGACTTATCTATTGGCTATACCACCACAACCCTTGTAGACTTTCCATCCTTGACCTGTTTGAAACTCCTTAGGATATTCATTCCTTGATATGCACATTGAAAAGCAGAGCTGAATCCCTAGCCAACCATATTCCCCATGCTAGAATCAAAGGGAGTGCTTTAAAGGACGTTATAGCAGAATTCTCACACCATCCCTTTAAGCACTCCTCCACAGATGGACCTCCCCAAACATTCCTCAAGAGTCAAACCTGTTAAAACTTTGATTTCCTTCCAAACTGTCGCAGCAAAGTCACATGAGATAAATAGATGAGAAAGGGATTCCTCATTTATTTTGCATAAAGGACACCCGCCAGAGCCCTTACAGCTCCTCTTTTGCATATAGTCCCAAGTGGGAACCTTGTTCTTTATCACCGGCCACATAAAAATTCTTGATTTCATGGGGCACTTAAATTTCCAAACTGGCTTATACCACCACTTCAAAGTTCAAACCATCAACTTCCTCCTCACATAGTACTTTGGAACCCAATTTAGGAGTGTACTCTCCTCCAACAGGTAAACTTTGATTGTAATACATGGCTCACCTAAGTTGCATGAAACATGGAAACATGTACAAGTTTTCGAAACGGGAACCCCTGGAAACGTGACCCCCCCCCAAAATGGGTACGTGTGGAAACACGGTATATAAAAAATAAAAAAAATATAGATATATAGTTTTTTTTAAAATAACACATCATCCTGCAAGAAAATAAGAATGATACACATAAATGACATTTTAGAAGGAGATCCATGTCTATATTAATTTTGTAGATCATTATAGGATGCAAAATTCCATAGTTGGTGGTCTTGACTAATGCGAATCCCTTACCCTCATACATTATTGAATCCAGTGGAAATGCTACAATCCTTCCAATCCTAAAATCTCGAAAACTATTAGTTCTGTTGAACTCTGAATGGGATATAAAATTCTACTTTCTCCATGTGAAGTCCGATGAGGTTGGAACCACTCTCAAACATCCTGAAACAATTAGTGGTAATTTTAAAAATTTAAGTAAAAGGATAGGAAAGGTAAGATAAAGGAGAATGTCAACTTAAAAGGTAAGATGAAGGAGAATGTCAACTTAAAAGGTAAGATAAAGGAGAATGTCAACTTTTACTTAAAGAATTTAATATTACCATTAATTACCAAGGTCACATATTCCTCAAAGTTCAATCCTCTATCTTTGTTTTGTCATAAAGGGACCTTGGCACAAACAAGGCGACATTTTCCTATGGGTCCCATGCCCTTCTTGAGCACTTAGGTCAACCTGGAAACTTCCAAAAAAGTGTTCGAAATGTCACTAAAAATCACTGAAACGTCACCAGTCGTACCATACGGCGTTTCCAAATCTAGAAATGTTGTATGGTACAACCGACGACATTTCCAAGGCGTTTCATATCCGTTTCGGTGTTTCGGTTACTGGTACGTCAACTGGGGGAGCATTTCCTGCAACATAGTGGTTCACACTTCTGCAATGAGTGCATGTCTTTAGTTTTGTTTGAAGTTTAATGGGATGGATCACTGCTTCTTCCCTTTGACAGAGATGTCTGTGGTGGTTTGGGCTTTCATTATGCAGAGAAGAAGTTCAAAACCATTGGGAGTTATCTTCCATGGTATGTGCTATCCTTTGTAAGGTCCATGGCACTTGGGGTGAAGCTTTTGCTAAGTGGTGCCTTCAGGAAGATTTTTTATATCATTGAAGCTGCAAATAATCCCAGTGGTTAAGCACAATATTTTTTATTTAGCTACAAATACTCATGTTATTTAATTATATGTTGGCATTGGGTTAATGTTCATCTTCATTATGGTTTCCCTTCATTTGTGTTTGTTCCTAAATTGACTTCATTTTTGGCTATCAACTTGACCCAAGATTTGGGCATTAGGGCTTGCATCAACATAATACTTTTAATCCCAACATCCTCGTAGTTGGATGTTATGCATTGTTGTGAGACATTTCTACCAAAAAAACCACTTATCCTACAATGTTTATTTTGTATATACTGTATTAAGTATTGTTTTAAACCCTTGTTCACTATATCTGTTCGAGTATTGTTCTGAGGATGATACAAAACACTCCTGTTGCCAGTGGTATCCTCAATATTTTTCATTCTTCCAAAGGATGTAGATTTTGTTGGCGTATGTGGCTAGCCCTCCCTGTGGGTTTTGCGACATGGTTTAAGTTTTAACAACCTCTTGTGGATCCTAACTCTGGTGATTTGGCAGAGATTAATGCCCGCGGGTTTTGGTCTAATGACAATTAGAGTCCAACAAATGGTATCAGAGTGACAGGTCTTGAGTTCAAAACTCCCTGAGTAACATTGGGGGGGTTTGTTGGCGTATGTGGCCAGCGCTCCCCGTGAGTTTCGTGACATGGTTTAATAGCCTCTCGTGGATCTTAACTCTAGCGATTGTGGCAGAGATTAACGCCTGTGGGTTTTGGTCTAACAACAATCGGAGTCCAACAGATTCCTTATCCCTTGGGGCAAAGGGCCATATGTTGGAGGGGGAGGGCGGAGGCCGACTGCATTAACTTTGCTTGGCGCATGTTGACCAGCTGTCACCCCATCCGGGGTTGTTGATGAGATTGTTGATGATAGGGAGTGGGGCACAACCTAAATTCTTTTTTGCGATTCAAATGAGCATTTTACACCCCAAGGCTGAGTGCATGTTGTATGTCTATTGCACATTCGGTGGATTTTGTTTTATCATAATAGCTTGTAGTGGTATTTTAGGACCTCACAAAGTAAAATTTTCACACTATAAATTCACATTATTTGTTATGACCTCATAAAGTAAAATTTTCACACTATAAATTCACATTATTTGATCAAGCCTTTTCTTTTTATCAACAATTATATGATTGTAGGGGTGACTACCTCACATTTCTCATATTATACAATAACTTTGTTGAACTCAGTTATCAAATCTATATTTTCTTCATGAACGTCCGATCCTCATGTATTGAAATGATCAGGTATTATTACTTCAAATATTTATGTTTGTCGATGTATATTGATAAGGACTCATATTTGTCAAATGTTGGATTCAACACACTCTTTAAGCCATTGTTGGAATTAGATACAAAATATCAAAGATTTAAGTGGAGGCTATTGTGATTCAGCTACAACAAATGCAAGGGAATAGACTGTTTTGCAATATTGTTCATAAACATTGCATCATTCTTTTATGTTGTATTCAACAACTTTAGTGGGGCTACTGTTTTGAATGGTCAGGTGTTGCTTTGATGCGTAACTGCACTACCAGTATTATCTGGACTCTGACCTTTTTTATTTTTACAAAGCAGTGTAACATTAGATGTCTTACTAATTCATAAATGTTGAATCACTAGTTTAAATGTTTTCATATCCTATTAAGTGCAAAGCTGTAGTTGCGCTTGATTGTATCGGAGAGAGTGACAAGCCAACATGACCTTCTCAATTACTTCCATTAATCATTCTCCAGTAAACCCAATCACCTAGTCATAATTACAAAAGACAAAATCTCGTTGTGTGCTTGGCTACTTCAATTTTTAAGTGTGTCAAGTCATGGCTGTATTTTGGACCAAGGATTTGTGTTTTTTATGTAAATTATTGTAAGTTTTAAAGGCCTATAGGAAATGGTTAACCTTAACAAGTAGTGAATAGAGCATTGTTGAATGAATTATGATATTATCCATTGATTGCCACACTAATGTTTTGTAGCAAGGACTACAAAAATTTGTGTCAAAATTGGCCTCCAATATTCTGGTTGGATAGTCAGTTTCCTAATTTGATCCCTATTAGATAAATTTTGTTTAGACCTTCATTCCCCATTGTGATTGAAACTGTTTTGACAAAGACATCTCCCTCTTAGAAGTTAGAAAAAGTGTTTGCACATCAACTACAAGTACTTCAGTTAGGTGGTATATAGTTAGCAGTTGCACAACATAAAAATGAAGGGGCTTTTAGAACAGAAATACTAAAATAGATTTCATTACCTCTGAAAATAATATGCCTACCTTCTTGTTGCAAAAATCGTTCACCATATTGCTGGAACGACTTCTTAAAGCTCTTTAGAGTACACTTGCAACATGGCTAATCCCGTGGCTTATAATGAATAGAATTGGGATTATCTTAGTTAGGTATTGTGGGTTGAGTTAGCCTAATTGGTTTAGACTTCTTTGGGGGTTCATAAATGAAAGATTGTTCTCCCTAGATGAGGTGAGTCCCAAAGGGAAGATGCAAATGATGAAGACATGGTGATAAAGGTGCTAATCTTATATAAATATTCCCAACCGATAGAGGTGAAACACTCTTCTTTTGTTTACTTAACTAGGCCCTTGAAACTCTTCTTCATAGGGTCCTTAATATAATGCATCCCTCACTTTTTTCTCAAACTGTAACATCTCTTTATGCCCTTTATTATTTATATACAATGAACTTCTATGTGGGTTTTTCTTGCAGAACATCCATTATACTTATGTGACTTCAGAGCTATAATCTAATTATTGTATTTCTATGGCAAGTTTCTTGGAGTGGTGTCTCTTGACAGTGTTCAATTAGCTCAAGAACTTGTCTTCGTGTTGCTTCACTGGTTTTCTTTTGTTATATTTTGATGATTGCTCTGTATAGGTGCTAAGCTCCATTGTGGCTTGTTGCTTCCATCTTCATTTTTCTCTCTTGAATTATGTGGAAAGCTTTGATAACTTTATGATCCTTTATATTTGTCTGTAAAATAGCTGGAAAGTCTATGTTGCACTGAAACAGAAATGGGGGGAGAAACAGATATGAAAATTTTTCAGAAAGTCCGGATACAAAATGGAGGGAAAGAACAAATACATATATCTGCGTGTGTGTGTGTTAGTCATGGGGATTATGAGCTATTATGAGCTATTATGAGCTAGCAACATATATGGTTGCAATATCCATAGGGGGAGTGGATGTGGTGTTGGAAGTGCAATGGGTCTGAACATTAGGCTCCTTTTCTATGAACCTAACAAACTCTTCATTAGGTTCAAGCTGGTAGACAAGCAATGGCACCTCAATGGGTTCATGAATCATATCTCTGCTCTCACAAATCATTAGCTCGCGATGAAAGGTGAATTTACCAAAAATGGGAGGGAGTAATGTTATTGGAAGGTGCTATGCTATTCATCTTAGTGAAGAACCTACTTATGGGGTACTAGAGTTACAAGATATCCCTAAAGGACATCACAAAGTACTTAATGAATCAAATATTAGATTCTATAGGTACCCGTACCAAGGAAATATAGGAATTGAGAGGTTGATTCAAGATGCAAGAATAGACTAAAGCCCTTACTTAGCGTCCATGATCTTGGTCTAGAAAGAGGACTATTTTCCATTTAGCTCCATAGTTCAATAAGTTATAGATCAATTTCAGTTAACACAAGAGGTCCTGCCTATTTTCAAGTATAACTTGCACATGATGAAACAACAAGAAGAGGGTCAAATGCAGCTAGACTAGAAGGCAATTTGAAAGGATCAAGCAAAGAATTGTCCGACGCCAACTTCTCTCGCCAACAAGAAAATCACTCAAGTATTGTTGTGCTTAAGAGAGGCCCAAGAGGCATTATTTATAAGTTTTGCGGCTCACTTTAAGGGTTAGGGTTAATGTATATGCTTCTAGGTTTTATTCTTTTGTTTTCGTGTTTTTGAATGTTTTCAGCTTGAAACACCGTTGCTTTCGCTTGGAACGTTTCCAACAATCATGAAACATTTTGGGTGAGGGGCGATACTTGGGATTGTTGCTTTTATATGTGGAAATGCCATTTCAGAAAAATGGAAACGACCTGAAATGTTTTGGTGGCTTTTCCCTTGTTTCAATTACCAAAATGGAGATGGTGTTTTGAGGGACCTCGATAGGTGTTTCCGGTAACTTAGCACAAAGTAAATGTTTCTACGAAAGATATGCATTTCTCCAGATCACTTGGGTTAACCCCCCTAGTGGGTTACGCCCAAAGATGGCCTTTTATGCTAAGCATTTCTTGGAGCTTAGGGATGGGTTCATCGTTCAACCACAATATACATTCCAACACTGGATGCATGCTCTTCGCATTCCTCTATGCCAGTTCAGAGTGGGATCTCATAGACTTCGGATAGAGACAGACCACTAGATCGACCGACTAGACAAGATCTATCAACTATGTTAACTACAGGAGGTTGAGACTGAGGAGCACTTCATCTTTTGGTGCCTCATTTACTATGAGATCAGGGGGCGGTTTCATTGCTTATTTAGGGGGACTCGGACCCTCACGAGCTTCGTCATGTATCCGGATCAACGATGTTTAGCCTTATACATACAGGAGGCCCTCAGGTTTCGAGCCCATTCTCTTCAACCTCCTACAAGACCATACCCTATTCAGCAGATCACCTCCTCCTTCCCGATGCTACCTTTAGGAAGGGGCACCAAGAGATAGACTGACACCAGTGCAGCCTCGGGCTACAGATCAATGCAGACCCGTGGGACCTTCCCTTGTCCCACGATATTTCAACAACATGGCTAGACTAGATCCCCTCCCAAGAGATGGATGAGATCCCCAGACCTCGTCGGCGCCAAGGTTTTAAAACTCAGTCTGCTTGGACTTGGACTCTGTCGAGTTGATCGAGCAGACCATAAACCGGTCCGACTTGGCCCTTTCAGCGACTCGGCCCATCGGTTTAGTATTGAACCGACCAAGCCAAGGCTTGACTTGGCCAGTTCGGTACCAAGCCGGTCAACTCGACAGAGTCCCTACCTACTCGGCCGAGTCACTCTCATGGACCCACTGCGCTGCTTGTAGGTGGAGAAAACAATTTTTAGTTTTATTTTGAGGAGCTAAAACCATAAAAGAAGCTTCTAAACCCTAAATCAACTCTATAAAGACAACCCTAGCCCCTCTATTTGCCTCACACTTCTCTAATTGAGCATTTGGAGCTTGGAGCTTGGAGTTGATTTCGCAGTCAGCTTCAACCTTGGAGTTGGTTTGGCAGTTATTTGTCATCTAAGAGAGCAGGCTACAGGTTGAGACAACCCATCTTCAAGCTTGGAGGTTGCCCATAATCCATTCATATCATTCCCAGGTATGTTGACAGCCAAATAATAAATCTGTCCCTGTTTTTTGCTTCATCAAATTGCAGTTTTGAAACCTGTCTTGAGTCTTGACTCTTTAGTGTTCACTGTTTTAGTTTTACCATCCTTATATTCTTTGTATTTTTCTCCCATAATCTGTTATCTAATGAATTATGAGAGCAAAAAACAAAGTATGAGGCTGGAAATACAAAAAAAAGTGCAAACAGGTTTCAAAACTGTAATTTTACTAGGTCGACAGTTCTAAGTAGTATCATAGTATGTGGCATGTGCATATTAAAATTTAAGATTTAAGAGAGGGTTTTCATTGATGCATATTTTTAATTTGCAGATTTGTTGTCATTTCAATTTTACCATGGCCCCAAGAGTGAAAGACCCCGCATGGAAACATTGTGATGTTATTGATGATGAGATGTATTGCAAATATTGCAAGAAACACATAACATGGGGGGATTCATAGGCTAAAACAACACTTGGATGCTATAAGAGGCCAAGTTAAACCATGCAAAGCACCTTTGGAGGAGATTGGACAGATTAGGTTGGAGTTACAAAGTCGGTTTGAAAAATTTGAAGAAGACAAGGCTAAGCAGAAGGAGATAGATGATGAAATAGGGAGGAAGAGAGAACTTGCTGCAATGAGAGCAAATCTTGGTGTTGAATTCGAATTTGAAGGCTCTTCCTCTATCCCATGTACCAATGTTATGGACCTCATCCGTTATATTCCTCCCCTTCCTGATAGGCAGCCTAAAAAGAGGAAGAACATTAAAAGTTATTTTACACTTTCCCCCACCACTGCTAGTGCCTCTCAGTCTCAACCAACTCAAACTCAGTTTACACCTTCCCTCACCACTGCTACTGCCTCTCAGTCTCAACCAACTCAAACTCAACCCACCTTAGATGCCCATTGGAAGAAACAATACAAAGATGTTGCATTTGAATACATAGCTAGATGGTGGTTTCATGCAGATATCCCCTTCAATGCTTCCCACTCTCTTTATTACCAACCTATGTGTGGGATGTTGTTGCTGTTGCAGAAAAAGGGCTTCAAAGGCCCTGCGTTGCATGACTTGAGGGGATCTCTTTTGCAAAAAGAAGTTTCATCCATATAGGACTACTTGAAGGATTTTAGAGATTCATGGGTCAAAACAAGTTGTACCATCATGTCAGATGGATGGACTGATGGAAGAAACCATACAATAATAAATTTCCTTGTCTCTTGCCCTCAAGGAACCATGTTTTTGAAATCTGTTGATGCATCTGATAAGGTGAAAGATACAAACTTGTTATTTCAGTTGTTGGATGAGATTGTTATATCAGTGGGGGAGGAAAATGTTGTTTAGATCATCATTGATAATGCATCTAACTATGTTCATGTTGTTAAAATGTTAGAAGCTAAACACATGACCATATTTTGGACCCCATGTGCTGCACATTGCATAGACCTCATGCTTGAGGACATAGGCAAACATGAATGAATCAAGAACACTGTAGAGCATGCCAAATGCATTACAAAATACATCTACAACCACTCATGGGTATTGAACTTAACGAGGAAAAACACCGAGGGAAGGGAACTTGTTAGGCCTGCGATCACAAGATTTGCAACTCACTTCCTCACGTTGCAATCTCTCATTTCCCAAGCACAGATCTTGAAAAAATTGTTTTCAAGTGATGAATGGAATGAATCTCGGTGGGCTCACAAACAAGATGGAGAAGATGCCAAAAAATAAAGTTTTTGATAACACTTTTTGGAAAAAAGCACTAGAGATTGTGAAAATTGGCAAGCCCCTTGTTAAGGTGTTGCGGTTGGTGGATGGGGAAAAATTGGCCATGGGTTACATCTATGAGGCTATGGATCAAGCAAAGGAGCAGATAAAGACAACCTACAAAGATAGAGTAGCCAAGTATGGGCCTATTTGGGAGATCATTGATAATAGATGGAACAATCAATTCCATCACCCTATACATGGATCTGGGTATTTCTTGAACCCAAGATATCATTACATAGCTCACTTAGGAGAAGATCAAATTGGGGAGGTCAAAGATGGATTGTATGAGTGCTTGGAGTGCATGGTCCCTAATGAGGCAGAGTAGCTGGAGATGCATTGCCAGATCAGTTATTTCACTAGAGCCATAGATACCTTTGGCAAAAACCTTGCAAAGATTGCAAGAGATGTGGACCAACCAGGTAAGCAATTCCATAGTTTTTAAGATCAATTGTGTAATGTTCCCGACTTGGCTAGTCTAGGAAACGCTGCTAATGTGTGTGTAGGATCAAAGGTTTATAGCATATAAATGATCATACAAATAATAAATGCGACAAATGACTACAAAGTTTGTATTATGATATCTCTGTGGATTACAAAATGACCGAATGCGGCTGAATAACTGACAATACTCGACTAGATCAACATACAAAGGATCTTAGCCGAAATATAAATAAGCAACTGCGGTTGAATAAAATAACAACACTCGGCTAGATCAAAAGACAAAAGGATCTTAGTCGAAATACAAATAAGCAACTAAAAGATAATACCCGGAATATGGGAGCACTGCGGAATCAATGAAGAATGATGGAAGACCTGGATGATCTTCTCGGTGACTAGGGTGTGTCTTTCAACACCGAAATCAACCAACTAGTGTCTTCCTCCTGGAATACACTGAAATATCTCTCATGAGATGCGCCTCTTCTCCTCAATGACAAGTCATAATCTGCATAATAATGAATCAAGTTGCTGACCCTTCCTTTATATCTTTCCAAAACCCTAAATCATGCTGAAACCCTAATTCACTGTTGACTTCCAAAACCCTAAATCACTGTTGAAACCCTAATTCACTGTTGACTT
>SNQJ01S0006350.1:97307-119375 GCA_010110895.2 Picea sitchensis
CCATTATCCCAGGACGGGAGCCCAGATTTTATCTAATAAAATCAACAAGGTATTAGTTTTCCCTTTGGGGTTTTTCCAGGGGTATTTTACCCGGAAATTACGTGTGTACTTTGTGTATGGTTTTCTTATTGTGCTTCTGCTGAAATGTTTTGTTAATAACTCAACCGTGCTTTTATTCAATAATTAATTTATTTGGAATTAATCACTGGGTGCTGGGTTAAGGAGAAAATTTAACAAACTGGTTCATAACCCTCTATTTCAGTAGCTAAAAGTATTTGATGGGCTCTTTATGTGGTAAACTTCTCTAACATGATTCTTCTGCATAAATTACTAGAGATCTAACAGGTCTTATTTGTGAACCAATTTATTCTTACCGTGAGAATAACTTCCTGTTTGGGCGTTGGCTAATTTTCTATGAAACTGTACACTAAAACAATGGGAAATATGGATAAGAGGAAATTAACCCATTTAACTGTCCAATTTGCATAATACCTTTATGAAATATAACTAAAAAATTCAGAAAACTCTGTTAAAACTTGGGAGTTCAATTTAATAAGTTATATTTTGTTGTGCTGCTGGTTCACATCCATGGAGACTGAAATTTTAGCCTTTGTATAAAACCTACAAAACTTGGTTAAGGCGAGACAATGTTGAAATATTGTAGCTCGGACAGGTGTTCTTGCTTTGGTGAGGTGTCACGCAAGCAAGAGACACTAGAAGTTATGTTTCTCCAAGTCATTTAAATTTTTCTTAAGTCTAACTTAGGGAAATGGGTTTTATTAATTTGATTAATTGTCATTTAAATTTTTCCTAAGTCTAACTTAGGGAAATGACATTAATTAATCATTATTAGTTAACCTCTTGTTAGAAGCTTCTTGAATCTTATCTGGAAAGTCAAAGTAAGTTTCAGATTAAATCGTAGCCATTGATTTGTCAAGATGGGAATTTAATCTTCACCATACAATCACTCAGCCGGAGCTTTGTAAGCAAGGGGGTGGCTTGAGGAGAGACACATTGATTTGCCACTGAGGGTTCAGTGCAGCTGCAAAAGTGATTTAGGAGAGATTGTGGGGGAGTCTCAGCAGAGGTAGGAAAGGCAGTTTTTCCTTCATCTCTATACCAGCCAGCATATCAGTTTTGTGTGGGCCGTGAGCTGGGAAAAGAGGGCCGTAAAGGCCGAGTCTCTTTCTGCAGCGAAGAGGAGTGTGTGCAGGGCCGAATTGAGGCTGAGTCTAGCAGCCATGAGGGAGGACGGAGGTAGGGATAAATCCTGCTGTATCCTCAGCAGATTCAGGCCAGATCGAAGGAGGGTCGAAACCCTCAAAGCCGCACCACAGCAGCTGTCTCTTACAGTTTTGTGGGCGGGGGGCGTTGTAGCAGGCCGAAACTCAGAGATCTGAGGGTTCAAACTCAGATTGAGTCTCTCTGTGGAGTGTGTGCCAGGTTTGGCCACAAGCTGTATCTGCAAGATCATTCTTTTGGGCATTCGCTGAAGCTGAATAAAACCCTCGTTTGTTGGTTTTCCCCGGAGTCGGAGTTTCCAGGGTATCTCTGGTGTCTATATTTTTTCTGTGATTGGTTTCTGATTTTATCCGCTGTGCATTGCAAGTTATTTACTCAGTAATATTTCTTTTTAATAGATCATATTTAGAATTTTTTGTTGTTCTTTTTCTGGGTATAAAAATCTATTAAAGAGCAGAAATTAAGCTTGCTGAGTTTTAAAGAAAAATAACAGACAAAACATGTTATCTGAAAAGAATAAAAGGCAGTATCCCACTGTTATAGTTGGAAATAATCAATCTGTACTTGTTCTCTCTCTCTTTCTCTCTCTCTCTCTCACACACATATATTTGCAAACTAGTTTCTTCCTGGAAATAGGAAATCTGTTGATCTTATTCAAATGGTATTTAGTATTTACCACTACCCATGTTATATCTTGTAAGAAAAATAAACACTTCATTTGGTCAAAGCAACGAACGGGGTTTTTCTTTTCTTTGTCAAAATCACCTAGGATTTACACTTTGCCTTGACCATGTCAACCAGAGGGTTTCATTCAGACTTTTATTTTTACCAAGAAAAAAATGTATATTTGTTATTTCAAGCAGAAATCAAATTTACATTGTGATGTGCTTTTACAGCTCTCCAAGGGTACTTAGCCTGTCTTCTGTTCTATAGAGAACTGCGAAAATAAAGTAATAGGTCTTCGTAGATCCTATGATTACAGTCATCCATTGATCCTTGTCATTTAGGCATCTTAAAGCAGAAAAACCCAAAAAGAGCTTTATGACAAAAATCAAACTAAAACAGAGATGTTCTTCTCACTCTTCACGATCTCGGACATTGATTCTCCAAGACAGTAAGTGAGTCAAAAAGACTGCTCCATGGCTGGAAGCATGTTACCCTCTGCTGACTCCACTGTGCTGAAAATACCTAATTGAAGAGTTAGAGCTTGCTTGGATAAATCATTTGCCTTAACATTCAACTCTCTATATATGCGCTGAAAAGAAAATTTTGAAAATGATCTTTTCAATTGTTTGAATCTCTTTCCATAATTGGGAAAACAAGTAAATTTTCCAATTTGCTTTTTCTATTTTCCCAATCTTTGATGAGCTGATTTATACCTTTTTATGATGCTATTCTCATCAGCAGCCAAAGAGAAAATATTTCAGCACTGTTGTTTGTCCCTTCCCCCAAAGCAGCTTTGTATGAAAAACTGTGATTTTCATTCAGGAACAAAACACCCCCAGCTTCACAGAATCCAGGAGACCCTCAGTATGCTACTATGCAACATTAAAGAATCCCCAGGCATCAGCTTTATCTATTTCAGTGTTTACCAGGATTTTTGGGCTCTTCACTCTGCTAGGTTTCCAAACCCCTCCATATGCATAGCTGATTTCTGATGGAAAACCTGAATAGGAAGAATCTCCTTATTTGGGAAGGTCATTTCATTCTTGGCCAACCAAAGGGCCCATGCAACAGTACAAGGCAAAGTGTTGTGATCTTTCACAGCTTGATCCTTTAACGACCATAGAATCCCCTATCCATTCTCCTTTCCTATTTGTCAAATTCAGAACATCACTCCAGACTTCTTTTGTATAGGGACAGTGCAAGGTTTCACTCAGGCTTGTGCCCACTATGGTTACATTTTAAGCAATCCTTGGCGGTATTAATATTCCTACTATAAGCATGGCTACCATGCATGCTAGCTTAGAGTCCACAGTACATAGCATCTAATACGAACAACCATTAACACAATTTAACCACTAAAGGTCTACAAAAATTAAATACTTTGGTTAAGAAGGCCTTTGTCTACCCATGGGATTTTCTAGATCTGGTCTTTTTTATCTCCTTTTTTAGCAAAATTATTATAATTTCAGATTTGATTTTAATTCTTATCACCTACAGTTAATTCATATTCACTATGTAATGTTAAAGTCAGTGTTCCACGGGGACGCGTCCCCCAGGGTGGGGGACGCGTTCCCCACGTCCCCGGGACGGGGGGACTCCAGGGGGGACGTTTCCCCATATGCTCCCTGGGCGCTCCCTAATGGTAATGTTAAATTCTTAAAGTAAAAGTGCCATTTCCTTTATCTTTCATTTTTATGGCATTTCCTTTATCTTTCATTTTTATCCTTTTACTTAAATTTTTAACATTACCATTAATTGTTTCAGGATGTTTGAGAGTGGTTCCAACCTCATTGGACTTCATATGGGTTTCAGGATGTTTGAGAGTGGTTCCAACCTCATTGGACTTCACATATGGAGAAAAGTAGAATTTTAGGTCCCATTCAAAATCTCAGCAGACTTAACGGTTTTCAGGATTTCAAGATTGGCAAGATTACAATGTTTCCACCGGATTCTATCAAGTATGGGAGTATGGAACTGGCATTTAATCACACTACCAAGCCCTCTATATACCTCAATGTTGATGGTGTTGATTGTTAAACTCTTGTCATGGCCTTAGCAAAAAATGTACCTTCACTCAAAACCAGAATCATTGATTAGGCATGTTATGCTTTTCTACCATATTTTAAGGCTAGGATTAGGAAGTTTCATCAAAAATGTGTGGTGTCAATGGGATGTCCTCTAGGGACGAGGTATAAGCAAAGTCAAGACGAGAGGCAAAGGATGAAGGATGATAATCATGATGTGTATCCCAATATAAGCGATGTTAAGCCCAAGAGAAAACAAAATAGAATCGAGTACACTTGGAAATAAAACTTAATGATTGTATAGGCAGCCACACGCTTATATATATATATATATAAGCAAACTATCCATATATAGGAAGCAAAGTATATTATATATCAAGTCTAAACAAAAAACAAAGTATCAAGATAAGTACGAAGTTTCAAAATATATAAAAAGCATATTATTACAATCATAATCATATATATTAATTATACTAAAAATGCAAAGTATGAATATATGTAAGAATTTTCAGTTTAATAATTTATGTTATTGTTGAGATTTATCATTATTATTTTTATTTTTAAAATTTTATTTTTTATACTTTTTATATTATATATGTGACGCCCCCGGCCCCCCATTTCCCAAAAATCCTAAAATTTGGGGGTAATTCCACACGTCCCCCTTGTGCGTCCCCCCATACCCGCGTCCCCGTCCCTGAGTCTTGGTGGAACATTGGTTAAAGTTCCACTGTAGGTGCAGATTACTTCCATTTGTTCAACCATTGACTTTCCAAGCTGTCTTAGTTTTCAGGGTGTTGGGCAGTCTATGAATTTTAATCTGTTAGGGGTAGACCCAGGACCAGGATTTGGTGATGGTTTGCCCATGCAAACCCTTAGTCTGTCTTTAGCCTGTGATCTGATATGGTTTTGGTTGGCCCATGACTGGGATTTGGTGTTGGTTGTGTGGAGATCATAAGATAGTGGATCCACGGTGAAATCTCCAATAAACCCAAATCTATCCAAGCCAAAAATACAGTAGAAATGAAACAACACTTGAATTGTGAACACAGTAGAGATTGCTGTAATACCCAAGCACATGAACAAGAGAAGTGCATTAGATAAGATAATTTTATTAATGTGCAACTGCAACATGTGACCATAAATAGATTAAAGGGACTGCTAGGTACATTAGAAACAATACATAGTGGGAGTGGGAGTGCGAATGCAGCTCCTCTAAAAGCATATCTATCCTCTGAGGCCAAAAACCTAGAAACTAAAATCTGTCTTCAAAGAAACAAAAATATACAATGTTGGGAGTCCCGGAGAAGATTGGAGTGCTCTCAGGAACCTGAAAGAAATATGATATATCTTTACTGGTGAGCCTGGAGGATGTGCTCAAGCCATGGAGGAGTTGTTGCTTGCTGATAAGGAGGAAGGGAAGCTGCTAACCTTTGAATCTGTACTGACAGTCAATGAATCTCTCCTATCATTCAAGGCTGACATGAAGAAACCCTTGATGGAGGACTATCCCGATGAACTTTTAGATTTGTAAGTACTGGAAGATTTGGATACAAGATGCTTCTTGGAAGAGGTTGTTTTTTGCTAAGATCTAAATGAGGGAGGAGGGTCTGAATTTTCAGGGGTATCATCTCTTTAGGGTCTGAGATGATCCAATGAGGGTCTGAGACTTGAGTCCCCCTGAATAGGAAATTGAACCTCCCTCTAATGTCATAGTAGATGGGGCAGCGGAAAATGAAATGCTCCTCAGTCTCAATCTCTTGTAGATGACATAGATGGCATATCTTGTATAAATAAAGCACACTCCTCATTTGTAATACATTCACTCAAGGTATGGTTTGATAATGGCCTAAGGGAAGTCTTCCTTTATGAGATACTTGAAGACGATCAACTCCAAGACAAGGGCCAAGCAGGTTTCCAACCTCAGTACTAGAAGAGACCATTCCTGGAAAGTCTTTTGTTGTTTTGTCAACTTTTGAAAGGCATTTGACTCAATTCCAAGGGAGGCCCTATTTCAGAGACTCAGAGATATTGGCATCTCAAAGACCCTCCTCACTATGATTATGCGTCTCTATGAGTTTGTACAAGGCCGCCTCCGCACAACACATGGTTTGTCAGATTTTATTAGGAGTACCATTGGGGTGAAGCAAGGACATCCTCTCTCACACACTCTGTTTCGATATACATAAATGAGTTGAAATCCTTTCTACAGGACGATATCCAACTTGTGGATGGCTGCCTCCTTCACCAAGTCTTGATATGCATACTACTCTTTGCCGATAATGTGCTTCTCCTAGCTTCTACTCTAGAGGGTCTCCAGAGGCAGCTAGATGCCTTAGCCAGTTTTTGTGATCTTCAATAGTTGACGATCAACCTTGGTAAAACCAAGGTTATGATCTTTAATGGCTCGAAGAGTGTCTTGAGAGAATTCCATTTCTACTTTCAAGGCGAGGACATTGAGATCACCATAACTTACACTTGGGTGTTCAATTTTGTAGGCCTTAGTTTAGTTTGAGACCGGCTTTCTAATCTTGGATCAACAAGAGATATGGTTCCCTAGCCCTTCTAGAGAAATAGTATTTTTAGCACCACTTTCAAGACATTCAATCCAAAATGGAGCTTCTGGACAACATTATCAAGCCCACGATTATATACAGCTCCAAGGTTTGGGCACTGAGTCTTATAAAGAAGGACTCGGTCAGGATAGAGAGGGTTTAGGTTCTGTCGCATCATCCGTAGCAAGATGATTGTTCTCTAGCACATAATCTAGGTAGAGTTTGCAACCCACCCTTTCTAGGTTGAGGCCATCTTTGCAATGGTTTCCCTACTTCATCAAGTCTGGATCTTTGTTGATTCGACCACCGACAGACCATGGCCGATGCCTCTACTAGGTCCTCTTGATGGGTCCATTGTTGGTTCGCTGAGATTACACACCTATTATAGTCAATAGGCATCTCGATGGACATGCTCGCCCCCTTTAGATACTCCTAGATTCCCCTAGCCATCTCTTGCCAAACAAATAGGAGTTGAACAAGATCATTAGAGAGGACATTTATAGACAATACATTTAGGTCACTTGGGTAGATCCACCCTACGGGGTTAGGCCCAAGATGGCCTTCTATGCAGAAAATTTCATGGAGATGATAGATGGCCTCATTACCAGAGCAGCCTATACACTTCGCCACTGGATGCACGCCCTCAAGATTCCTCTCGACCAATTCTGAGTTGGTTCTCATCAACTTTGAGTGGAAGTCGATCACCGTATTTCACAAGCAAATAAGACTTGTTGCCTTTGCCACTTATAGGAGGGAGGACGATCTGAGACTCAGACCCTGAAGAGATGATACTCCTGAAAATTCTCACTCTAGACAACAAGAGTCTTGCAAGTAGTATAATGGACAAGTGATATATCCCACCTTTGATGAGGTGGGTGGACCTAGGCCTTGATCAAAAGATACGAAAGTGTGAGATAGAAGGTTTTTTCCTTTGTAATCGCTCATAAGGAGTCATACCAGTGACTGCATGTTTCACGGTGTGAGTGAGGATGTATGTAGCACAAACAATGACTGCTCCCAAAAAGACAACTACATGGTGTATTGAGAGCTTTAATGAGGCTACAAATGGGTAATTTACTGCTGCAAGAGTATTTGTTTATCTTTAACTGTAAAAGGGATTCTGTCCTTTTCTCTGTCAAGCTGTTTGAAGGCATTCAATTTGTTTTGCCTACAGATCTGTACTCTATCTTATGCAACCGAAAAAAAATCAGTGGTGAATAGTTATAGGACCTATGTCCTTCGTATACCCACAATCACAATGTTTTGGATTTTATTCTATCCAGGAAGAACACTCAAAACTGATAAAAAAATTATTTACAGGTTCCAGCAGCAATACCGTGACCCTGTTGCTAGAAGAGATCAAAGGGATTCCCTATCAATCATCTCAAATTGTGAATATGATGCAGCGACTCACCACTGATCTGATCCTAAAGGCTGTCAATTCGAACCACAGTCCAACCAATCAAGCTATCCAATTTAACTAGAATGATACGTTGCTGCTCTTTGCTGAGGAAAACGGAAATCACGATCATACTACAAGCCATGATTTCTTACTCTGTTTGGAAGCTAGAGGCTCACAAAAAAAACCCTCAACAAATCCAGTCCATCTACAGATTTGATAATTGATCAGTCCACAACGATCCACCCACAGTTTTGTTGTTGAGGAGAGGGAAAATTCCTTCACTCATGAGTGCAAACCATTAACAGGGAATTGAACAATTTAGACAAAAAATTAACTCATCTGCCTTCAATGAATAACAACAAGAATTGAACAGTCACATGCATCAAATCTCTGTAGAAGAAGAGCGAAATCAACTCTGTAGCATATATATTTCATTAACCTTCTTCTTTCATACACACATTCTCTCCTCTCCTTTAATTCATGCTACAGCAGCTTTATTTATACAAATGATGAGGATGATAACTCAAAACCCTGGTGGATTAGTTTGTATCCTCCATTATTGGAGAAAATCCAAACAGGTTCCTAACTTATCCTAACCACCTAGACGTAAACTAAAACAAGCAGATCCGTTCCATAACGTGTCATTGAGGAGGTTACAAACAGATTCCTCTACGTATATGAATCTGGAAATGTCTAGGATTTATTACAAGGTAAAAACAAAAAGTTTTACTAACTATGCACCTGCATCAGTCTACCAAGGAACAAAAGACTTGTTCATGGGCTTCTGTTCATGAGTTCATTAATACTGGTGCCATGCTTGAGTATTTCTGAAGCTATCATCCATGTAGCATCCTCAAGTGGATGATCTTTCCACTTGACTAAGTACTGAAAATACTCCTTGCCCCTAGTCCTCTTCACCACCATCTTATCCAAGATTAATTCGATTGTCTTTGGCTGTGCTTTAGGTAGTTGCTGTTCCCAATTTATAATCTGAACATCATCAGGTTCAGGTGCATTTGATTGTCTTTGGCTGTGCTTTAGCACCAATGCTTCTACACACACTTTGGGACATCTTAGCTAAGATGCATCTTGTCAATACGATCACCAAGTGGACCATTCTCTATGGGGCTAAAATTTGGGACTCTAGCTTACTACTTACGGTTGGGAACACATTGAGCGAGTATGATCGGGGTGAAGCACAATTTCCCTTTTTCGTTGACCTTGTTTGGTGCTTATATTGATGAGTGCTAATGATGGTCTCCTTGTACATCGTGTCTTGATTATTCTTCTTATATGTCAATGATGTTGTCCTCTTGGCATCCTCCCTCGAGGGTTTATAGAGCCAAGTAGATGCCCTTGTTGAATTTTGTGTTGTAGGCAGTTCTCGGTGAGCCTTAGCAAGATGAAGGTCATGGTCTTCAATAGGTTAAAAAATTCCATATCAGAATTTCATTTCAATTTGAGAGGATGTGAGATTGAGAATTTGAGATCACCACAACTTGCACCTATTTGGGAGTACATTTCATGGGCCCCAGGTTTAGTTTGAGGCTGTAGCTCAACCTCAACTTAGCAAAGGGTAAGGGTCTCTCTCTCGATGCTTGAGCACTGGTGCTTTGACACACACTTCTAGGACTTAGTTGATTTTTGTGATGTAGGCAGTTCATGGTGAGCCTTAGCAAGATGAAGGTCACGGTCTTCGATAGGTTAATCAATGCCGTATCAGACTTTCATTTCAATTTAAGAGGATGGGAGTTTGAGATCACCACAACTTACACCTATTTGGGAGTACATTTCATGGGCCCTAGGTTTAGTTTGAGGTTGTTGCTCAACCTTAACTTAGCAAGGGGTAAGGGTCTCTCTCTCGATGCTTGATCATTAGTGACTTGACATGCACTTCTAGGACTTCCTAGCTAAGATGCATCTTTTTGGCACAATCATCAAGTTAACCGTTCTCGATGGAGTCAAAATTTGGGGCCCTAGCTTATTGTTTTCCCATTGGGAACACATTAAGTGAGTACAATCTAGTGTTATCAGAACTCGATTGGTGATCGAACTGGTTGACCCCAAAAATGTGAACCAGATTGGAATCGGAAAAAGTCGGACCAAAAAACTGGTCGACCAAAAAATACATAAAATATTCAAATTTTGAAAAAAACATATATATTCATGTGCATCCATCTGAATCCAAACCATTATACACATTTGCAAAGTTTCTCATGTATATAGTAAGGGTGCAGATTGATATAACCAAAATAGCATTGAGTGCAATCCATCTCTGAACCAAAATACATCAACAAAGAGGCTCCAAATGGCATCTAGAGTCCAAAAAAATCATGCTACAACAAATAACTACAAATCATCAAAATCATTACCTATATTACTATATTAGGATCCTCATCATCAGTGTCACCCTCTAAGCATTAAAATCAGATAGAAAAAGCTTAACATGCCTAATAAGTGATTTTACATGAGTGAAGGGTACATTTTTACTAGGGTCATGATAGAAGAGTTCAACAATCAATGCCACCAACATCGAGGTACATAGAGGGCTTGGTGCTCTTGATTAAATGCCAATTCCATACCCTCATACATGAAAGAATCTAGTGGAAACGTTGCAATCTTGCCAATCTTGAAATTCTGAAAACCGTTAAGTCTATTGAATTTCGAATGGGACCTAAAATTCTACTTTCTCCATATGAAGTCCAATGAGGTTGGAACCACTCTGAAATATCTCGAAACAATCAATGATAATGTTAAAAATTTAAGCACCTTGACGTAGTGGTCGAACGTGTGGTTGCACCTAGAGATAGTATATTAAATGGTATCGTGACTCGTGCACACATAAGTGGATCAAAGTAGTCGGTGAGAGAGTGCGTTGTTAAGGCACTTCGTAAGTGAAGTCACCGGTTCGAAACCTCTGGGGACACTTCAAATCCAACCATGTTAAGGGTTGGTGCGGTCCAGGCCGAGTGCGATCCCTGGGTGATTTTGACGGCTTAGATGCCCTTGCGTCGTGGCATCTCCGCCATAGGCCAATCCCACAAGTCAGGGATATTTAGCTAACAAAAAAAAATGTTAAAAATTTAAGTAAAATGATGAAAATGAAAGATAAAAGGAGAATGTCACTTTTACTTAATTACTAGGGTGGGTGAAATGGAGGGGGCGAGGACCTCTTTAAATAGAATTAGTAGGGTGCTAGGGTTAGTTACTAGGAAACCGTCTTTTAATTTATTGTTAAAAAAAGGATTTCGGTGGTCCCTAGTCGCACTGTATGGTGTTCTACGGAACTAGCCGGTTCGATACCGAACGAGCTGAAAACCTTTTGAGTCAATGGTTTGGACCGGTTTTGGTCCAAAATTGGTCGGACCGGCCGGTTCCACCAGTTTCGGTCCGATTTTGATAACATTGGTACAATCTTTCATGTTGTAATGGATTATCTGATGCAAGCAAATAGTCCCCTAGGACATTGTACAAGCCGATTTTGGTGCCCATCCCATGTTCCTTGAGACTATTGTCAAGTTGGTCTCCTTTCTTGACAAAGTGCTCACCATGGTTGATTTAGCATTAGGGCGCGATAGGTACACTTACCTGGCCCTTTGCTCTTCGATAGAGATTGCCTCCACCCTCTTGGGATGATGTCAAGTTTGGATCTTTGAAGCCTCCTCGCTACTTCAATCCATTGGCATATCCATCAAGTGTTCCCCCCCGTCAACTATTCTTTGGATTCTTTTGTCCATCTTTTTACTCTCCATCAAGATATCAATAGGGTGATTCATCACGACATTTATCGACAATATATACATGCTACTTGGATTTCCCCTTCACATGTCCTTGGTCCTTAGATGGACTTTGTACTTAGAGAATTTTATACAGTTGTGTAGTGATCTTATTGTATGTCTCGAATATGCTCATAATCATTGGTCTCATGGCCTCAAGTTCCCACTTAGATGGTTCAAGATAGGCTTGCATCAACTTCTGATCGAGTTTGAGCACTTTATGCCACAAGATCTTCATTGGAAACCCATTGGCATTGATTATGGTCCCTGACCTCGAGATCTTTGCGTGAATCTCAAAGTACTCAACCACTCGAGCTAGGCTAGCAGACTATATATATATATATCTTAAATAATGCTTGGTATTTTTTTTTAATTTTCTTTTCTACACTACAAAGTTTATTATTTTTCCATTTTGATTTAGAAGTGTCGCGATAAATTAGGGTGATAATATCACTGGTTTAGTTTTTCGAATATTTATCGTGATAATGGCAATAATATAGTGATAAGTGTAACACTAATCTTGGAGGGTGCACCTAGTGAGTTCTCCTAGGTGTACCATGGAGCACATTCTCCTATGTTTGAGATTATTATATTGTCTGTTGCTTGCATGCACCTTGGAGGGTGCCTTGTATATGGACCTTTAAGCATCTTGACATGGTCAAATGTCTATTTTAGTGATGTGCTCCCTTCATGGAGCCTTATCTTGTATATTCCTTGGTATTTTTAGATAGGGAAACCTCCTTTGGAGAGATTAGAAGCCACACTATCCACTTGACATGGTCAACATGATCTAACTACATTAATTTATTATATCTTTGACTTGTCATGGAGCTAGTTAGATAATATTATATTTTATTGTAAGAGAAAAGAAGCTCCCTCTATAAAGAGGAGCTTTCTGTCCATTCGTTTTTGTAATTGATGATTGGAGGATTGTGGAGTTAAAGAAGTGATTGAAGATTGGAGATGATGATGTTGAGATCCCTTGTGTACCATTCTTTGTCCAATGTTTACATTGCAAACCATGAGTGTCTATCATGTCAAGTAGCATGTTGCATGAGGTTCTTGCCAATGTGGCCAGAGTCGGAATCGACGAAAGATCAGCTAGGAAAAAGAGCGAAGAGTTTGAATCGGATCAGGAATAAATTTCGAGAAACTCAGCAAGTACAAAAAAATAAAGATATATACGTTTCAAATTAAAAAAAACATGTTTCATTGATATACAATAAAGCCATGTCCATACAATGCACAATATCAATAGATGTCCAAAATTTCATGGATGAATATGTATCTCATATATAATATAAGTCCAAACCAAGAACTATAAGCATCTGCTTATAAAAGAAACTAGTTCAAACAGGGATAAAAAATGAGAGAAAATCCACAAAATTTGCTTTTATAGACAAACTGGTGCAATCGGTCCTTGACTTGTGATTTGAAATTGCGATCTTTACTAAAATTGTGAGTTTGACTTGTGTCGACCAAGTCAAACTTGGTCAACATGAGTTTGAATTGGTGCACTTTGGATCAGCTCGTTTAGAGGCCGATCCGATTCAAACTCAGAAAATCACACTTTAAATTGTGATTCTGGTTTCACTGGTTCCTGCATTATACCCTTGCAACTTTTGAAACTATTATAAACTATTGTGAATGTATGAGCCTCCCATACAATGAACAATAGGCAAACCTTACCTCTACTTATCCATTAGTGTTAAGTGGAGCTTCACTTCCTTTCATTGAAATAGCTCTCAATATATCTTCCACAATAATGTTTATTGGGTGATTCCCTAGAAGCCTTACCATAAGGTAATTGATTACAATATTTCACTTATTAGCATATTTCATGGTGACAATCCTATTTTATAATTCGTTTCGTCATTATATGCCATTTTACAGCATTGGAACACAATACTTTAGCTTCCAAGCATCCAACATAATCAATGTTATAATTGGACTCTAATATGGGATATTGAAGGAAACCATGTGAACAGTTTGTAGAATATAAATGTTTCTTAAGGAATCAACAGTTGCGACAAAGTATGATAAACAAATTACTAATCCTCTGATGGGTAGAAAACCAGCCTTAGAAATAGTACTACTAGCATGGAAGTCTGGAAAGGAGAAGGAAGATATTTGCATATCAAATATGCCTGCAAACACAAACTGAGCAGTTTGATTCCAGACAAAGAGTCTATTCTCTGAAGAATGCAAACATGTGGAATGATTGGTAAAAATAAAATGGGAAAAATCTTCTCTACTGTCACAGAAAAGTTATTAACATTTGAAGAGATTAGAGACAGATGAGCTCATGATTATGTGGAAAATTAGCTCCCCTAAGAGCTTGTTGTCTTCAATAAACAATGATGAACAGAATAACTATAATTTTTTGTAAGTTTTCTTGATTGTACTGCTACTTGTGTTCCTGGATGCAAAAATAATGGGAAGTATTGCCAATTAGACTTTTTCGAATACATACAGTGATATTTTCTCTACCTTTATCCTGATATCCAGAATTTTGGTTTTTTGATGTTGTAATACACTGTATGTCATTGCTTAGAATGAATCTGTAGTTATGGCAGTCATTGACTAACAACCTTTACCATGCTGTTTGCTTTGTAAAGTTATTGCCAGATGACTTCTATCATGTTTTCTTCTTCATCAAGTCATTGCTTGATGGATTGTTTTTCATATTTTGTTCTTGTTATAAAGACTTTACCATCAGTTTGAGGCTGGAAGTGCTAATAGACTCTAATAATCATTTTCCCGTTGTCTTTATCTGTATCATGATGGGTCTTTTTCCTTCAATTCTTACAATTGACTGTGCATACTTATCTATGGTGATAGGAATGCACTACTTTCTTTGTTGAAGTAAGCTCCGTTTTACCAAATCTCTCTTCTTCCTTCTTGTGAAAAAAACTACTGGATTATCTAAATTTTGGTTGACATCAAATGCTTCATGGTTTCTCATAGATATTTTTCCTTTTGTAAGGTCGCAGTTATTATATTTTACCTTGTCTTTAGGTTGGATTCATTGTTTTTCGTTCCAAATTACTTTGCTTATATGGGATGTTAGAGTAGACCTTACCTTTCATGTTGGTTGGCATGAACTTAAAATTTAATGAATCAACTATGGGCTGTATAGTTTCCATTTCATTATAAATGCATAGTATGCATGGAACATTTTCTCAGTTTAGATTCTGGGTTTGCTTTCACAGGCTGATGCAAATGTGGAAGGTGATGTTGGAATCTCATCAAACTCAGAATCAGATCATAGCTGAAGCCAAATCTCTTGGTAGCTCTGTTTGTGGTAGAGTTGCTAGTGAATCACACCAACGGGCAACTCTCCGTCTAGAAAATGAACTTCACAAATGGCATACAAGCTTCAGCAATTGGATTGCTGCCCAAAAGGCATATGTGCAAGCTCTGAATGGTTGGCTCTTGAAGTGCATTATTCAAGAACCAGAAGGCTCTTTGAAGGAAAGGATCCCATTCTCCCCTCGTAGACTTGGTGCTCCTCCAATATTTAGTATATGCAAGGATTGGAGTCTTGCATTTGACACACTGCCAGAGATGGGAGTTGTTCATGCCATAGAAAGTTTTGCAGCCGACATGAGGACCTTGTTGGGCCATCAGGATGAAGAGCAGCGCCAGAAGTGGAAAGCTGACAGGGTTGCCAAAGATCTTGATAAAAGACTCGTCTTCTTACAAAGAAATGAGGGTGGGATTGTAGAGCCTCAGCATCCCCCAAATGAAAAATATGAGTCCGATTCTGCTACTCCAACAATTGACCGGAGAATGTCAATAGATTCATTTAGGAAAAAAGTGGAGGAAGAAACAGCGAAGCATCAGAAGTTCATGCAGCAAACTCATCATGCAACCTTGAGCACTTTGCAGACTGGATTGATATTTATTTTTGGATCTTTGACAGAGTTTGCTTCAGATTCAGTGAAAACATATGAGAAACTATGCACACATAATGAGAGGGAAAAGTTAGCATATGAAAATGGCAATGTGCAACACATTAAAGATGGTTGAGGTTCAAGGTTCACTTCTTCGCTAAAGAATGGCTCTAGTAACTTGTATTTTTGAGGATTTTTGTCTCCAAACCTGACATGTACACGAGTATTTGAATATGTAGATTATTTTTTTCTTCTCATCATTCCGTGCATTGGAGGAGCTGCCAGTGTATCAAGATAGGCATTGAAGGATGCCTTGAGTTGTACATTACTTTATTGAAGAGACCGAGAAGGTAAAGAACCCATTGTCGTAGACAAGAAGTGAAATAAAATGTCTGAATCTGTATAGAATATGCTAAACAGTTTGGCATGTCATGAGTGAGCATCATTCTCTATACAGAAGTGACATGCCTCGATATACAGATGTTTGAGATCACAGTCATCGGCTGATTGGGTTCATGGCAAGATCTTGTTCTTGAAAGCCAGAAAAGATTAGGAGTGACTCAACTTGTAATTGTAATTGTCCATGTTGAATGGTGAAAATGTAGAATTTCATTTGCTTGGGTCATCTCCATATATATCTGTATATATGCAATGATTCCTTGCACACAGAAACAGGGACGAGGATAAATTTTGAAGTGCTGCTGGGAAAGTAGGCAAGTACATTAGAATCGAGCACTCTCCTTAGTCATGTTCTTGAGAAGTCCCCATTTTGACACTTAATAGTTCCAATTTTCGGATGAGTGGACTTAGCAGACTTTTCTTGGTCCAAATATGTGAAAATTTGTTGCCATCCATCATGGTGGTTGATCATATACTGGATTACAGTCATCCCTCTTATTCTTAGCCCTCTTTGGCTTGTGATTGTTATCTATGTGATGTCCATATTTACAAGCTATCTCACTGTAGTGGTATATTGCTGTGATGGGATTTCTTTCCACATTAATATTCTCTTCCTTTGCCCCCCAAAGGCAATAAAGTCCCTTTTTTAAGTGCATTCTTTCCCTAAGTTATTTGATTGTTATATAATGGATCTTAAACTCCTAAATTTTATGTTCTTGTCTCCTTATTGAAGCGAAAGAAGGACAGTCCTCTTTAAAACCCATTTTACAGCATTGCTGCTTTTATAGTGAAGATGTTTATGATTACAGGTAACTGGCTTTTTATCTAACCTTTAGTGGGGGTACATTGGTCCTGAAGGGCAGATTCTTAGCCTTGAAGGTAAAAATGTAGGATTTCATTTACTTGGGTCATCTCTATATATTTATTTTCCAAGGAAAACCTTGTGGGGAAACCCCAAGGTATACTTCCCCACATTTGTGGATGGCATCCCTAGTAGTAACCCTGTTGGCGTAGACTAGTGTGCCTCACCTAGGGGGATTCAAACCAGACACTTGCTGGCATGGAGCTAGCCAAATGGCCAGCAATATTGGCAACAACCGGTTGAGCTAACCCCTTGGGCTAGATAAACTCCACATATATCTATATGTATGCAACGATTCCTAGCATGAAAAAACAGGGGCAAGGATTAAATTTGAGATGCTGCTGGGAATGTTGGCAAGTACACTATAATTAGGCACTCTCCCCAGAATATGTTCATGTAGTTGGAAGTCCCTATTTCAGCATTAACTAGTTCAATTTTTTCAGATAACTGGACTTTATCAGACTTTTCCTGGTCTGAATATGTGAAAATTTGTTGCCACCCATCATGATGCTTGACCATATACTGGATTTCATACATCCCTATTGTTCTTAGCCCTCTATGGCTAGTGGTTGTTATCTATGTGATGTCTGTAATTGAAGATATCTTACTGTAGTGGCATGTTGCTATGATGGGATTTTGCTCCACAATTTTACTCACCCCCGCGAGGAAAGTGAAGTCCCTTTTGGTAAGTGCATTGCTGCTTTCATTGTGAAGATGTTTATAGTTACAGGTACTGACTTTTTATCTAACCTTTAGTGGGGGTACATTGGTCCTGAAGGGCAGATTCTTAGCATTGAAGGTAAAAATGTAGGATTTCATTTACTTGGGTCATCTCTATATATTTATTTTCCAAGGAAAACCTTGTGGGGAAACCCCAAGGTATACTTCCCCACATTTGTGGATGGCATCCCTAGTAGTAACCCTGTTGGCGTAGACTAGTGTGCCTCACCTAGGGGGATTCAAACCAGACACTTGCTGGCATGGAGCTAGCCAAATGGCCAGCAATATTGGCAACAACCGGTTGAGCTAACCCCTTGGGCTAGATAAACTCCACATATATCTATATGTATGCAACGATTCCTAGCATGAAAAAACAGGGGCAAGGATTAAATTTGAGATGCTGCTGGGAATGTTGGCAAGTACACTATAATTAGGCACTCTCCCCAGAATATGTTCATGTAGTTGGAAGTCCCTATTTCAGCATTAACTAGTTCAATTTTTTCAGATAACTGGACTTTATCAGACTTTTCCTGGTCTGAATATGTGAAAATTTGTTGCCACCCATCATGATGCTTGACCATATACTGGATTTCATACATCCCTATTGTTCTTAGCCCTCTATGGCTAGTGGTTGTTATCTATGTGATGTCTGTAATTGAAGATATCTTACTGTAGTGGCATGTTGCTATGATGGGATTTTGCTCCACAATTTTACTCACCCCCGCGAGGAAAGTGAAGTCCCTTTTGGTAAGTGCATTGCTGCTTTCATTGTGAAGATGTTTATAGTTACAGGTACTGACTTTTTATCTAACCTTTAGTGGGGGTACATTGGTCCTGAAGGGCAGATTCTTAGCATTGAAGGTAAAAATGTAGGATTTCATTTACTTGGGTCATCTCTATATATTTATTTTCCAAGGAAAACCTTGTGGGGAAACCCCAAAGTATACTTCCCACATTTGTGGATGGCATCCCCAGTAGTAACCCAGTTGGCGTAGACTAGTGTGCCTCACCTAGGGGGATTCAAACCAGACACTTGCCGGCATGGAGCTAGCCAAATGGCCAGCAATATTGGCAAAAACCGGTTGAGCTAACCCTTTGGGCTAGATCAACTCCATATATATCTATATGTATGCAATGATTCCTAGCACGAAAAAACAGGGGCAAGGATCACATTTGAGATGCTGCTGGGAATGTTGGCAAGTACACTAGAATTAGGCACTTTCCCCAGAATATGTTCATGTAGTTGGGAGTCCACATTTCAGCTCTAACTAGTTCCATTTCTTCAGATAACTGGACTTCATCAGACTTTTCCTGGTCTGAATATGTGAAAATTTGTTGCCACCCATCATGATGCTTGACCATATACTGGATTTCATACATCCCTATTGTTCTTATCCTTCTATGGCTCGTGGTTGTTATCTATGTGATGTCTGTAATTGAAGATATCTTAGTGTAGTGGCATGTTGCTATGATGGGATTTTGCTCCACAATTTTACTCTTCCCCACGAGGAAAATGAAGTCCCTTTTGGTAAGTGCATTATTTCCTTTAGTTCTTTGATTGTTATATAACTCATTTTTAACTTGTGTTAGCAGTGTTCTTGTCTCCATAGTGAAGCAATACGATGGCTGGTCCTTTTTAAAACCAATTTTAGGACATTGCTACTGTTGTATTGAAAGTATTCATGATTCCAGGTAACTGGCTTTTGTGTAACTTTTAGTAAGGGTACATTGGTCCCAATGGGAAGATACCTAGCCTTGAAGATAAAAATTCAGAATTCATTTTGGGTCATCTCCATATATATCTCTATATATGCAATGATTCCTAACACAAAGAAACAGGTAACGGGATAAGATTTGAATTGCTGCTGCAAATGTAGGCAATTAAGTTCGAGTTGGGCACTTTCCCTATTCTGGTCATGTTGTTGAGAAGTCCCCATTTTGGCACTCAGTAGTTCCACTTCTTTTAGATGAGTGGACTCAACAGTTTCTTGGTCCAAATATGTGAAAATCTGTTGCTATACATCATGGTGGTTGATCATATAATGGATTTCATACATCCTTGTGCTCTCTCTGGCTTGTGGCTGTTATCTATGTGATGTCTATATTTATAAACTTATTGTAGTGACATATTGTTATGATGGAACTTCATTCCAAAGGAAAATAAAGTCCCTTTATTTAAGTGCCTTCTTTCCTTTAGTGCTTCAATTGTTGCACCGAGAGTAGCAAGGTGCTCTACAACCCTGTATGGGGGAGATGTTGTCACGTTAGCATTATGTTAGATAAGGTTACATTAAAAAAAATTAAAGTTGTCTCAATTAAAAAAAAGTATCAATAATAAAAATAAAGTTGCTCAATTAAAATAAAACAATTACACCAACCATTACATATTACACACATATATATACCACGCATTTGCATATACAACATCTAAAATATTAATTCCTTTCATATTAAATGATAAAAAAAAAATTATACCTTAAGAAATTTGATCCCTCTCGGTGCTTGATAGATCCAGATTTAAGATCGATCTACATTGGTTATATAACTGATCTTAAACTCAATTCAAAAGAGTGTTTGTGATTCCACATTGAAACAAAACAATCACTGGTCCTCTTTAAAACCCATTTTAAGGCATTGGTGTCTTTGTAGTGAAAGTGTGTTCAAGATTCTAGGTAACTTACTTTTGTGAAACTTTGAGCAGGGGTAAATTGTTCCTGGAAGGATAGCAAGGGCATTTCATGATGGTGGAAAATGAATCTTATATAAGTCCTGCCAGGGATTGTAGTTGTATTCCCTAGCAAGGTATAACTTGTATAAAAGCCAAATAGAGTAGGTGTTGAAATTGGGTAAGGTTTTCTCATTCACTTGGTGAAGTTCATGGTTCAAATATAACTCCATGCTTATTACATAATCATGGTCTCATCGTGGATTGGGTGGCTTGCATTGTCCACTTGGGAACTTTTGATCATGACAATTTGGGCACTCACAATTTTGCTCGTAGTGGTCTTGGTGATCTGGTGTACTCCCCTAATCACTTTTCCTTAAAGTATCCAATAAAGTGGCTTTGCAGTGGGGGCACAAAACCCAAAATAATATGCAATAACCAATTATAATGCAAAACCTAGAATAATATGCAATAACCAATGATAATGAATGCAAGATTGCTCCTAATTGCATTGAGAGTGGTTGGGTGCATCTACAACATAGTGTTATAGAGATTTTGTCACATGGGTAATGCTTACATAAAAAAATGTATATAGTACTTGTAATAAATAATAGTAAATACTATGTGTTAGCCAAATATAGATAGAAACAAAAAATAAAAATATCTAGAGATTTGATATGCACACCTAATATAAAAACTGTTATATAGAGAGATAAACAAAGAGATCTAGATTTACACAGAAATATTATAGATATGATATTTATGTGGAAATATTCTTATCCCTTCATTCATCTATGCCTAGATCCATCTTAAATGATTAAAAAATTTACACCTCAAGATATTTGATTCCTCCCGATGCTTGATAGATCAAGAGTTAAGATGAATCTATGTTGGTGTATAAGAATGGATTTGCACAACTCAATTTGTTAATGGGAATATCTCCAAATAATTGAATACAAAATCTTTTATTAAATAATCGTATCACATGTATGTAATGAATAGTTAAACTCGTATATACATATTGAATATCCCATTTGGGACCTAGCTTTAGCTAATATACATACCATATATAAGGTTATGTACATTTATGTACATTACAACGACGAACAATAGAAGCCCATCAATCTAATTTTCCTTCAGCTTAAGAACTCAAGACCAACTATTTGTGAAAATAAGCCCCTATACTTATGCATTTGGTCTATGTACATAATATTTGTTTTTCTCCCAAGGATAAATAAAATAGTCAACTCAAGACTAAAGAATCCAAACAAATTATCCAAATTAAAAAGTGGAAACGTTTATTATAGAAAGGGCAACCTAGTTATAAATTGTAAATTGTCCTAGCACTTTATAAATCGTAAATTGTCCTAGCACTGTAAAAACCAAAAATTGCAAAGGGAAAATGTTATCTTGGATTTACTAAAAAATCATTTTTTAAAAACCTTAAGGATTTTATGGTGACCTAGATGAATAAACTTAGTAAAATATGTAAATATCACAATTATTAGTAATTACTTGTCAAGTGAGGTATACAACTTTGTCTAATGGTTAAAACATGTGTTTCCTCCTTGGAGGTCACATGTTCAAATCCAGAGGGGTCAAATCGTTGCGCGAAGGGGATTCCTTGTCCCACAAACAAATGAGTCTCATACACTAAAATTAGATTAATAATAATAATAATATAGTACTTAAATAATGTAAATAAAAACATATATAAAAATAGAGAAACCTTTTAAAATGTGAAAGATAAAAACATTAAAAAAACTGTTATAATATAAAATAATATTAGAGAGAGAGAGAGAGAGAGAGAGAGAGAGAGAGAGAGATTGTACATCATTCATTGTCATTGCATTCTTCGAAAGGG
>SNQJ01S0006351.1:12241-30444 GCA_010110895.2 Picea sitchensis
TCAAGGTTGGACAGGTATCTACAACAACAAGGATTCAGGAAGGGAAATGCAAACAACAATATCTGCATAAAATTGGTTCGAGACAATATACTAATAATTGAAGTTTATGTAGAGAATATTATTTGTGGGAGAAATGATGGCAGGATGAGTCAGAAGTTTGCAAAAGACATGCATAATGAGTTTGAAATGGCTTTGCTTGGTGATTTGAATTTATTTTTGGGATTATAGATATGTCAGTGTGATAAACGTATTTTCATCTCGCAAACTAAGTACATCAGAGAAATGTTAAAGAAGTTTGGAATGGAAGATTGTAAACCCATAAATACTCCTATGCAGACCAATTGCAATTTGAGTAAGGATGATGAATCTAAGGGTGAAGATCAGATACTCTACATATCGATGATTGGCATCTTACTCTATGTGACAGTGTCAAGATCGGATGTGATGCAAGAAATTAGACAGGCTGCAAGATTTCAAGCAGCACCGAAAGAAACACATGTTATGGAAGTAAAGAGAATATTCAGATATCTCAAGCAACATAAGATTTTGGATTATGGTATCCAAAAGAGAAATAACTATCTTTGGTTGCTACATAGATGCATATCGGACAGGTAGCATTGATGATAGAAGAAGTCCAAGGGGACCAACTTTCTACTTAGGTGAATGTGTAGTATCATGGCTAAGTAAGAAACAATCATCAGTACCTTTGTCCACATTAGAAGTAGAATATATTGCAGCGGTAGCATGTTGCACTCAAGTTCTCTGGATGAAGCAGACCTTGCAGGATATATAGGTGGAATATGACGATCCTATTTCGATACTCTGTGATAACACCAATGTTATCAGTATATCCAAGAATACAGAAATGCATACCAAGACGAAGCACATCCCGATTAAGTTTCACTTTCTATGGGAACACGTTATAGAGAAGAACATCAAGCTAGAGTACATTGGGACAAAAGAGAATTTTGCAGATATCTTCACCCAACCTCTTCCTAGGGAGATCTTTGAGTATCTTCGACAAAAACTTGGAATAGTTTGTGCCCCATGGTGATCCACACAGCATCAGGGACAGTAAGACAAGGGGAGAGAAGCACAAGACATGAAGAATCTGAGTAAAGAATCTTTTGAATGCTTTTCATATACATCATAAATTTACACGAGGAAGCACCATGAAGAGAATGCAGAGGCTTGTAGGCAGGGGGAGTATCCCCAAGGAGAATTATCCTTTACCATTAATGTCAAAGGGGGAGGGAGAGAGAGAACAAATGCATGGAAATGGAGAGAAAGTACAGATGCATGAAGACAAGGGGATAATTGGTCAGAGGGGGAGAGATGGTCATAGAGGGAGCATGAGCAGAAGCATGAGTGTTCCCATGCCATCAGTGTTGCCATCAATGCCAAAGGGGGATATTGTTTGATAGTTGGTTTTCATTGATGTCAACAAAAGTGATGGGCGTATTTGGAGAAGTCTCCAAAGTGGTCCCCTTATGTGGTAGCTATAAGAATGGCCCTCACGGGAAGATGCTTTGAAGAAGTCTACAAGACGCCACAGAGTTGTGGTTATGGAACTCAAAGTTAATCTAGGAAATAAGGGCATGAACGACAGTATAAATGTAGCGAATACATTCATAAATGAATATTCCTTGTCGTGTTGTTTCCAGTGATAGGTGGTACGCCATGTGGTTTCCCATGGTTGAGGAGTTATGAGGTCATAAAGTTGGAAGCTCCAAAGATGGGTTATGAAGCCCCTAGTTGGTTGCAAGACAATTAATGAAAAGGTTAAGTGGTTGTAACAAGAAACCCCTAAAGTAAGGAAATAAGTTACTTAGCAAAAGTATAAATACCCCTCAAGGAGTATTTCATAAGTACAATTTACACACATCTCTATTGATTATCTATCTTGTGAATAAATTTTGGTTTATTGGAGAATCTGAGGTTGAGTCTGAGGGTGTGAAGGAAGGTCGAAGGTGAAATTCTTGGAGTTGCAGAAAATGTGAGTAACCCTAGTTTCTCAGGTATCTGCGGGTTGTAGGTCAGAACGACATGGATGTACGTGGGCTATAATGGAGAAAAGAGTGGATACCGCGAATAGAAGTGGAACTAGTCGTAGATCTGTGGAAAGGAGTTTGAAGAAGGTGGTAGCTCTTGTTTGTTGAATATGATATGCACCAGGTTGGTTTATTGATATGAGACTGTATGCACCAAGTCTTCTTCATGAGTAAAGGTATGTCTTTTATATGTTTGGTTGAGGCTTGCATCATGGATGGTATGGCACATGCTTGAGGCATGTCTTAGAGAATCTTTTGGTATATGGTTGAATATGGTTGAGGTCCATGTTTTGGTGTCATTGATGCATGCTTGAGACATATCCTTGGTATATTGTATATGATTGTTATGGTTCATTATTAGAGGCACGTATTCATGATAGTGGCATATTTTTTGGGCATATATTATGGTATATTGTATGATGCATTCTTAAGATACATTTGGTACATGGTTTGGGTACTTGATGTTGATATGGTCTATATGAGCATATCTAGTTGATATATCAGTGATAGATATAGTGAAAAGTTACAGGTTTATGTGACAGTGATAGGTTACAGGTTGATGTGACAGTGACATGTTACAGGTTGATGATCAGTTACAGGTTGATGTCGTTTATATTATGGTCGTTGTGGGAGGTATTAACCTGCACATGTAACCTTTGACAAGATTAGAATATTCCGAGAAGCAAGAGAAACCCTAAAATGTTGGATAATAAGCCTAGAATACAAGTTGGCTTAAGAGAATATTTAATATTGAGTTATTAGCCTCCAGAAAGAGAAGTCGTCCCAATCAAGTGAGATAGAGAAGTATAAATAGAGGTGGGTAGAGCTAATTTGACACTCACTCACTCTCACAGCTTCATAAGACTAGTGGTGTGCAAGTTTGGAGAGGGAGTGTAGTTGCAGCTGCTGCAACTAGGATTTTGGCTTTTTTTTGGACTTTCTCTTGATTATGATTTGGACTTTATGCTTGGTCTTTGGTTATTCTTTATTGGTGTGCTAGCCTTGGAGAAAGGTGCGCTACCATTTTTGGATATTGGTCTTCTCCCTGAATTATTTTGTTTGTCAAGTTTAAGGTGCTCGGGGGTGGCCTTTGTGCCTGTGGTTGGGTGACAATATTGCCATAATGTCTATGGAAAAATGAGCACATCTCCTTAATTTCTAACAGGTTATGGGCCCACACTATCTTTAGACAATATAACCATTGGAAGATAGATTGGGAAGTTATTTGTTAAGCTTGTTATGGAACTAGTTACAGCTACAACTAGGTTTTCTGATTATGCAGTTGCAACAAACCCTAACCCTTGTGTTCAAACACTTATGATGAAGCATTTGACCTAATTCCTTGAGATCATAGTATGCCCTAGCCTAGCGCACCTCTTGGCACTCTCAACTAGCAAAAACATCAGGTTTGAATCTTTGGTCAAGGTCAAATTCAAAGGTTGACTTGCCAATGTCAAAGCTTGACTTCTGGTCAAATTGATTTTGTGGTCAAAGTTGAAAATTTAGAGTTTCTAACTTGTTCTAATCATTGAATCTTCTGATTGAGTTTCTAATCTCTTCTTGTCAAGATGGTATCTAGTTTCATATTGGAAGACAAGTTGGATGATGCTACTATATTTCAACGGTATGCACTTGTATATGTTATCTAAGTTATATCATCTACAAAAACATCAATGTGTTTGTAGGGAAAGTACTAGATATCTTGTCCAAGTTGTAATATTGAATTCAGTGCATTCAAAAGAACAAGTGCACCCTCCATAGTAGTTGTGGCTTCAGATTCCAGGTTTGATTAAATTGTTAAGCTTAATTTGTGTATATCAAAGGTGATAGTTGCTACATTACAAATTGTGAAAGAAGTCTTTAAAAGATTCTATTATTGTTGGGTGCAATGAATACTCGAATGCATATGAATACTATTAATATAGATGATTATTGTACTTGTTCACAAGATGAAATAACATCTCCTCTAGATAGATATTCCTATTTGTTCTTGTTGCTCTTGTTCCGGGCAGGTACCCTTGTGAAATATGTTTGATGAACAATCCTTGTGGAAGTTATCATAGAAGAAGTTTATGAGGATGACACAAATGCCAGATGGGTAGCAATCAGAACATATAGAAACAAACTTAAAGAGATTCAAAGGAGTCAGAATCGAAGGAAGTCATAAATCAAAAGGAAACTAGAAGAAGATTGTGACACTTTGTAGAAAGCAAAGAGAGATGCAACAGACAGAAGCATGGGCTCTAAACAAAATGAGATGCAACAGACGAAAGTTTGAGAAAAACTCGAAAACAAAATGAGTCCTAAACATAGTTGTAACTATGGTCGCTCTGAACTTTGATGCATAGCAACAGAAAATAAAACTAACCACTAGGTGAACTCGGGGTTCCATCGCCACTTGCAGGTTGTGGCCGTGCGTGAAAAAATACATATGGTTGGCAGAAGGTTGGTCATCTACGCTTGACAGGTTCGCTTGAAAAAAGAATCAAACAGTGCATCCAAACGATGGTTGAGGATATCCTGATGGTGAAGTTGATCGACCATGTCCCTTCTCATGTCGAAGATAAGTTGCAGATGTTCGTCATGAAAACAACAAGTGTTGGGAATCTCTGGATCAGAGGTTGCAACAGATTGAGGCACATTGACAAGTTTCATTGTCGCCGTAATTCTTTTCTCGTGCCAAGATGGAGGGGTCTCTTCCTCAATCGGACAACCTTCCACATCTGACGTGGGGTCGACTCTTCGAGGCAATCGTACAGAATTGTGAGGGGGATATTGAAGGTTTGAGGCAGAGAACAAGAGAGATTATGGAGGTACTTGAGGAGGGACCAGAGGAATCTCTTCCTCGACAAAATCTATGGCATTGTCCTCGTCCATCCAGTTTTGATCACACAAGGGGGACATTTCCAAGGAAGGACCAGCAAGGCTTGTGAACGGGATGGGAGGTGGAATTGGAGCTGAGGAGGGACCAGGTCATCAATTTCGAGCCACAAAAATTTAATAGGACAGCCCACGTCTCAGTTTGCCTCTCTCACGCGTTGGAAAGGCAGGGGAAAAAATGATAACCAAAAGGGGAGGAGAAAGCAAGAAGGGGAAAAAAACGGGAGGGGGGAGGAAAACTAACAACCAAACCAGATCGAAATGGCAATATCCATGCCTTACCTCCATAAAAGCAACCGAAATGACAGTGAAAAGCTCCATAAAGACCAAATTGACAGCTCTTAGCCTCCTCGTACCTGCTTTGTGAGACCTCGGCATACGTTGTGGGTGAACCATTAAAACTTCCACCTTACGTGGGCGCACTACCATCCTTCTTATTTGAATGATGGGCATACTTAAGAGACAGGGAGGAAGGATGGCGGTAGGGAGTGTTAATTGCTCCTAGCACATGTGTGTCAGGAGTCACCCCATCTGGGGGAGGACAATCTCTGAGTGAAATCTCCCTGCATTGAAGCAGCAACTCTGGTGCAGGATGATGATGAGCCTCGATCAGGATATCCTCTTCTTAGGAAGAGACTCCCTCATTATCTAGTTTATAATCTAACTTGTTTTCTTCTCATCACACATGAGAGGGGATAATGATGAGAGAAGGATGAGAAAGAGTGCGCAAAGTGTCAAGAGGACTGAGAAGGTGCCAACTCGGGGAGACTTTCGTAGGATCAGTTCCATTTATTATTTTGGTGGCAAGCGAGATAATCACTCTTGAGTCCCCTTCAATAATTAATTGATTCAGATTTAGACTAGAGGCTAATTGGATCCCTCATATGAGACCCCAGAGCTCTGCAGATTTGTTGGAGTCATATCCCATATGTCCAACTAAGATGTAATTAATTTGTCCTATACAGTCTCGAAGGAGTACTCCAAATCCTGTAGAGCTAGGATTGCCCTTCGAAGCACCATCAAAGTTCATTTTGAAGAAACTTGGAGGGGGGCAGTGCCAAGAGGAGGGGCTATGGGAAAGGGAGATGGGATGGGGGGTAGGATTGAGTGGAGTGTTGTCTAAGTTTAGCTTCCAAGGTGAGAGGATGAGAGTTTCTCGGGGGTCATAAGATAGGTCTTCTTGGGTACAATGTTGGGCACAAATGGTTTCCTATATATTTCCAAAAATCTTTGACCAGATGTGAGAAGGGGTAGAAGTTTGGGAGTGGAAGATACACTTGTTTCATTCTTTCCAGGTCTTCCAAATAATGAAGCCTGGTAGACGCTGCCAAATCTTGTTTAAAATGGGGTTTTTGTAAGCCTTGGTTCCCTAGTTCTCGATGGTGTTTATAATGTTGTATCTTGTTATGTTGGTTTTCCTCATAATTTGAGAGGCATGATCCCATATATCCCCACAAATGTAGCATTGATTGAATATGTGCTCCATTGACTCTTCATGTTGCTGACAGAGATGACAAATCGAGGGTCAAATGAATCCTCATTTTTTGAGTTTGTCCCAAGTAAGGATTCAATTTTGTACCATGAGCTAGAGGAAAGTGGAGAATTTCGGCCATAATTTTGATCGCTATATAATGTGCCAAATGTGCTCTTTTGGTTGGACATGGAAATTGTCTTGAAGGATGTAGGCCTATTTACCTCTGAAAGTACCTAAGGGAGAATTCCCCCATTGTAGGATATATGGTCCATCCTTGATACAAATTCTCCTTTGGGTGGCAATTGTACGCCAAGGTTTTAAGTCACATTTTTCAGGAGTACTGAGGTCGCGAGGAAGAGTTTTCCAGCTCCACCATGGGGGATGATGTGAAGCACTTAACCAGAGGTTTGCAATCTTGAGGGGCTATACCTATTCCATATGGTTATGTATGGGGCGCATGTTATCCAAGGAATGCACTGGAGGTAGTTGTTGCCATGATTTTGTAAAACAGAGCATTCTAACCATTATTTATTTCCCATAATCCATGCATCTGAATGAGAGGTCGATTTCGCCAGGTTGCATTCCAAATATTAGAGCCTTGGATTTGTTCATTGAATTGAATAAGTTGTGCCTCAATGGTATGTGGGGCATATATTTTCTTCCAAGTTTTATCCTGTAGTTCAGTTGGATACTTGAGCCAGTGCCACCAATTTTTTTCTCCCATTATGTTATTCAGCCATCCAGGGTCCCTAAGGCCAAGTCCTCCATTGAAATTTGGCTTGCAGACTTTCTCCCAGCTGAAATGAGCACATTTTTTGCATGGATCGTGACCATTCCAGAGGAAGTTCCTCTGCAGATTTCGTATCGTTTTAATAACAGTTTGTGGGGCTGCTAGGGCTAAGAAGAGGTAGGTAGGGATAGCTTGTAGGACTAATTTCATGAGAACCAGTCTAGAAACTAGATTTAGGGATCTGGAAATTTAGGTGTTCAAGTGATTGGAAAGGGAGAGGATAAGGGTGTCCTAAGAAATGTTGTGTGCAGCTGAAATAGATAAAGGAATGCCCAAGTATTTGGATGGAAGGGAGCTCCTAGGTATGCCTAGAAGGTGAGATATGTGATGTTGGACTGCAAGGGGAGTGTTGAAAAAGAAAAGATGGGATTTATCCAAGATAAAGGTTGTGACAAAGGCTTCACTAAAGTTCGAGATGATAGAATAGAACTTGGTGGCTTCCTATGTAGTAGGAGTGTTCATTAACATGGTATCATCCACAAATTGGTTATGGGAAGTAAGGGTTTCAGGTCATGTAAAGGAAGACCGTGAAGAGAACCTCCCTCTATAGAAGTTGTGATATAGCATCCCAAGCCTTTTGCCATGATGACAAAAAGAAAGGGGGATAGAGGGTCCCCTTGACGAATGCCTCGGGAGAGAGAAAAAGGTTGGGAAGGTACTCCATTAACCAAGATGGAGAAGAAAGCAGAGGAAGTGAGTTTCATTATCCAAAGGATCCAATCCCTGCTAAAACCAAAAGTTGAAAGAAGAGATTGCATGTATTTCTAGATGAGGCGATCAAAATCCTTGGAGAGATAGAGATTAATAAGCATACCTAGGGTGAAAGTAGACTTGAGCAAGTGGATCACTCTGTGGACCAAGATAACACTATCCATGATTTGGTGCCCTTCAACATAACTTGATTGCACCTTGAAGATAATGAAAGGGAGGATAGGTTTGAGTCGGAGAGAAATGACTTTGGTGATGATCTTGTAGATTACATTGCAAAGTGAAATGGGCCAAAATTGCTTCAGGTTAGTGACTTGTTCTTCCTTTGGAAGTAGAGTGAGAAAAGAAGTGTTGAGGGCCAAAATAACTTGCCCCAAATTCCTGGATTCCTCCACTAGTTTCCATACCTCTTCTCTTATCACTGGCCAACAAAATTGGAAATTTTTTGTTGTGAATCCATTTGGCCCTGGTGCCTTTCCAAGGGGCATTTCCTTGGAATCCTGATGCACCTCTTCCAACATAATTGGCCTCATTAGGGATTGATTTTTCTCAGGCGTAATAAGGGGTGGAATGTGTTGGGTTACTCTATTGATGGTTGGGGTTCAATCAATGGGTGGTTCTGATAAAATCTCTTTATAATGGTTTACCAACTTAGTTTCTAATCCCTCGTGGTTCAAAATTGGGTTGCCTTGTGCATCTTCAAGCTTCATGATACGATTAATGTATTGTTTTTGTACCATGGAGCGATGAAATGATTTTTTTATTCCTTCCCCCTTCCTTGAGCCATTGCACTCTATTTTTATGTTTCCAAAGGATTTCCTCCTACTTGTGTCGTTCCTCCAGTTGTTGTTTAAGTGGATCCTCCTCCCTTCTTAGAGCATCCGAGTGACCCTGCAAAATGGATTCTTGTTGGATTTCTTCCATGCATTGCTCCAAATTCCTCTTCGTCTGAAAGATATTTCCAAAAATATTCCTATTCGAGTCTCGAAGTTGTTGCTTGATTTTTCAGTCTTTGTTGGAATATGTACATTCATGAACCATGAGATATTTCTACGTTTTTCCCACCAGGTTTGGGAAAGCTCTGGGAAATCAGGATGAGCTAGCCAAAAAAATTCTAATCAAAATGGTTTAAATTTGGGCGTAGCTATTGTATCAATCCAAAGTTGTACTAGCCAATGATCCGAACCCGATTTTGGGAGGATGCTTGCTTCAATCGAGGGTCCCTTAAGCATCAGGGTTTCTAAACTGAGAAAACGATCAAGTATGCAAGCAATTTTTGGGGATCCAAATCATTTATTGGACCAAGTAAAGGAGACATTTATGTCAATTAGTTGGAGATGATCAATGAGGTCCCAGAACTTACCACTATCTTGTTCCAACCACCTCGAGCCCCCTCTTTTTTCTTCGAGAGTGAGGATGATATTAAAGTTTCCTTTGAGAATCCAACATTTTTGTCCTATCAATCTACCCAAATAGGAGAGACTATTCAGGAACATATCTTTTTCCTAATTATTTTGTGGACCATAAGCATTTTAGAGCACATCCTCCTTGCTGGAACCAATGGTCCAATAATGCACTGACATTCTGTTGATTATAGAGAAGCGTTGATAAAAAATTACCGAGGTAGGGTTCCAGAGGATTGTCAGGCCCCCTGTAGTACCTTATGAGTCATTGTAGATGAAATTGCAATGCCTCCAGCATTTCCTAAAGACTTCTTATGCTTCTTTTCCTACACATTTTATTTCCTAAAGAAAAATAATATATGGATCCTCTGCCATTATGTTATTTCAAAGAATCCTCTATTTGGATCTTTCATTTAGACCTCTTACATTCCATGTGACGATCTTCATCATGAGGAGTTAGGTGGGGGAGAGAAGAAACCATCGGTAAGACAATGGATTTGTCCCGAGTTAATCATAAAGTGACTTACCTCTTTAATTATTTGTTGTGTCGATTTTCACCCCAGTCGCTTACTCTCTTTAGGAATTTGTCTGGGATCTGAACCTGGATCTAAACTTATAACCAGCCTGGAAGTGGCACTTGCTGTGGAGTCTATGAAAACTTTGTGGACTTTTCAGAGATTCTCTACTGGTATAGATTGTAGTTCCTTCTTGTTAAAGACATCCTCCACCTTTTCCAAATCTATGTAGGCGAGTTCTCGTACATCCATATGCATTATAGTGTCCCTCCCTTCATCTGAGTCTTTTTTCGGATCCAACTGATCTGGGGAACTAGGCTTGATGATTTTCTCTAAGACTGGATCCATGGATTGTTTGGATTTACCCTTATCAATGCATGGATTGTCTGGTTTATAGGATTTTCCACTTCCTCTGCATATGGTAGATGATTTAGGGCGTCAAAATAATTGCTAGTGGGAATCTTCTTACCTACCCCCTGACTGGGTTTCTTTTGAGGTTGTTTTCTGCATCTCATTACTTGTGTGAAACCATCTTTTGATTTTTCCTCCACTGTTGGTCATGTTGGGGCATTAAGGGGGCAATCTCGAAAGAGATGTCCATGCTCATGACATTTTTGGCAGGGAAAGGGTATGTCTTTGTAATCTGTAGTTTAGATCCAGTCTTCATCCTTATATTCTATGGTGACTGAGCCTAGAAAGGCCATGAAGATGCTCATATACACGTAGTTTTGGGCATGTGATGTATATCTCTTATAATTTATTGCTTCTGAGGATTTCACATATCATCCCAGTGTATTGTTGATACCCATTAGGATTTCTTCGAGCCAGAACTCCTGGGGAAGGGAGTAGACACGGATCCAGACCGGTGCAAAGGAGAAATCCTCTTTTTTCTGGCCAGAAGTGATCTCTCCAAAATCTAAGATATAACCTTGCTGAATTGAATAAATATGGGTCATTTTCAAAGATCTTATCCTTGTCTTCAAGATTGTAGAAAATGATCATGAAGAAGCCTTTTGAGATGAGCTCGATTTCATAGTCCCCTTTTTACCACCAAGTTTTGATCCATCGTGTGAGGTCTCTTTCAGAGGGCCATAACCCTAAAAAAATTCCAATCAGGGCATGGTCTCTCATGAACTAAGTGTGTTCACTGACTCTAGTAGAACTAATCGCATATCTTGGTGCTTTAGTTTCCTGAAAAATGCATTCCCCTGGCTCCCAAGTGCAAGATGCCTTTGGATAAGACATTTATACTTCCACCTCCATATATTTTCTGGAACTTTGTTCTTCTTGCAGGAATCGCTCTCGAAGATGAGGTAGTGGCTCAAATGGAGGTCGCTTAGCTCGAGCTCCTGCTTTTTCATTTGCGGCCACATTCCAATATGAGGGGCTTTGCAACCCCCCTCTGGATCCATGCAACCCAATCAATCGCACTGCCTATGTTGTTGTTTGCGCCTTCTGTCAAAGAAAACATCATGGTTATTGTGGAGTTAGAGGCATGTTGTCATATAAACCCTAGCCTCCATCCACTCTTCCTCCCACTCACTTATAATATATATCTTGAATGCAATCATAGATGATACATTGATGATAAATTGTTGATAAAGTGAAAGAATAGACATTGTGGTTAAAAGTGGTATNCCCCCTCCTCAGTATTCCAACAATACAAAGTCCTTCATCTGGGGTATTATTGACCTAATATTTTCAAAGATGCCAAGAAGTACATCAAAAGTTGCGACAGTTGTCAGTGGATGGGCTGACCAATGCAAACATACGAAATGTCTCTACAACCTTAAGTACTTATAGAGCCTTTTGAAAAATGGGCTCTAGACTTTGTAGGACCTATCACTCCAATGTCAAGGAAAAAGAGGTACATTCTTGTATGTTCTTATTATGTTACTAAATGGGTAGAAGCTAAACATCTTTTGCATGTTCTTGAACAAGTTGTTGTAGATTTTTTATTTGACAATATATATATACTCATTTTGGTGTGCCAAGAGAGACTATTATAGATCAAGGAGCTAAGTTCACATTAAAACTTATCCAGAGCATCATAGAGAAATACATGATCAAGCACCGTAAGTATTCCCCGTACCATCCACAAGCCAATGGGCAGGTGAAATCTACAAAAAAATTGCATAAATCCATATAAATGAAAATTGTTCAGCTGCACCATCAGGATTTGTAAGATCGGCTTCCAGAGGCAGTTTGGGCATACTAGACATCATGCAGGAATACAACCGGGAATACACCATATGAGCTTGTATATGGTAAACACATTTTTCTTCCTATTGAGTTCCAAATAAAAACTTTCAGGACAACATCCAAGCTAGGAATGGATCTCTCATATGCTCAGCAACAAAGGATAGCACAACTCTATGAATTGGACGAGATGCGGAAAGATGCAATTCAACACACCACTATCATCCAACAACAAGGAAATAAATGGCATGACAATTTCATCATAAAGAAGAAATTCAAACCAGGTGACTGGGCTCTTTTATTTGATTCCAAATTTAAAAAAATTAAAGGAAAGCTCAGTACTCGCCAGTTAGGACCTTATGAGATAGAGACAACTTTTTATAATGGATCATTTAAAATCAAAACTATTGGCAAGGAGGGCATTTGTTTCCTAGTTAATGGGCATAGACTAAGGTTATATCATAAGCCTTTAAAAAGAGAAAAAATTGTCCACAATCTACTTAACCAATCAGAGATGGAGATAATGAGTAAGGGGAATCCTTCCCCTACTCCTATCTCAAATTGATATTTCTTTCTCCTGTTATAAAATAATAACAATAATAATAAATAAAATAAAAGTAAAGACAAAAACAAGAGTACAATTTGTGAAAACCAATTTATTGGTGCAATTGTGCATGGATTATGTTTGAAAACCATTGATCTGGTGGACAAAATTCAATTTCCTTTAAATAATTACAAGATTTTTCAAAAAAAAATTGTTCATCATTTCAATGTTCCAACGTTTGATTTTCAGCAAAATAGAGTTATGTTTCAAATAAAGTTGAAAAAAAATATTTTTTGCAGCATTCATACAAATATATTTTTCTCTTCTCCGAATTAAAATTTAGATGTCTTTAGAAGTTTTCATATTTCTAGAGTTTTTTTTCTTTGTTGATTGGGGAAATCAACAACTAGTTGAGCACGTAATCGCGTGACACACAGTCATGTTATCCGACAGCTACCACTATAACCTCAGGCATGCCAATGCAGCCCCTCATGCGGCACACAAGGCTAGTCAAGGGTTTTGAAGTGTTGACTTCACATAACTGAGTCTCATAACAATACACTACATCATTGATTGTTATACACCCCGGGGGATTCATATTTCTAGAGTTACATTATGGTATTTTTAGAAATAAATTTAGAAGCAGTTTCCAAAATGATCAAGTTGTTCCTGATTTAGAATTTCATTTCTGTAGTATTTTAGATTTACTCCAAACTAGGCAATTGCAGACAAAATCAATTCAAATTTAGAGCTTATTGTTCAAGGGGATCTACAAGGAAAGTTAATTTCAATAGTTTTCAAACTTTCTATAGTTACAGTGATTTTCGGTAGCAACCGTAAGTCCCCTGCAAATTCTTTCTAAGAAACTAGTGGACATTAACGTGTTTTTCAATCTGATATGTAGCACAAGTTTCATGGCACAATCGTGAATTTCATGCATTTTGTCATGAAATTCATTATTCCTGATTATGAACTTCCATCAACAATCTTCAAATCTTCAACAACAATTTCCATATTTTCATTAGCAAATCCAGATCTTCCAAAGTTATGCAACAAAAAAATGAATCAGCATCAGCAACAAAATCAACATTAGCATCATCGTCAAAATCCAATGTGGTTCATGGCTCCTCCTCTGGCTTCAAACAAAAGAAAGGTGATGAATTCATGGCTATAGGTAAACCAGAGGTAATGGCTTTTTAAACTATGTTTGCAATAGGAATTATGGAATGTGTGAAGAATTTGGACAAACTATAGACCTTGATATATACATTTATCTTATTTCCCTCTTATTTGTCCTATTTTCCTATCCTTTTTCCTATATTATTACCTTCATTCCATACCTCTAAGTTATTTTATCACATATATTAACACTTAATATCATAATTATATATGCATGTTGAAATCCTATTTCGACATGCATTATTCAAAGTGTTAATTAGACCGATATTTCAAAAGATATGAGCCAATCATTCATAAGCAATGGCATAATTTTGAATGATTCCTTCAAAAATGGCATGATTGTTTTCATCATTGAATTTACAAGTCTAATCATAATTCATGCATCTTCCATATCCTTCCATCCTATGAAACTCGACATATCATCATTCCCATTTTACTCCTCCTTCACTATGACAAAGAGTAACTTCAAGACCTCCATTTCCTCTAACACCGAAAATTAAGTATGGGACCAGTTGTCAGGCATGAACCAGTCGACATGGAGCTTCTAGATGCTTATCTGAAATGCCAAAGAGGTTTAGAAAGGAGGGATGGTTTTCATTTTGCATAAGTTTCAGTGCTATGAAAAATAGGTAACCAAAGAATTTTCTCAGTCATTTGACGGGACTCAAGCCCAAATAGGAGACCTCCAGTTACAGATATCAGAAACCTTCATCACGAGAGCTATCAGAGTACCACATAATGGAGAAAAATGGTTTAAGAATTAAACAATATAGGGAGAGTTATGGAAGGAGTTCCTCAAGTATCATGCACATGCCTCAAATTGGAACAAAGATATGTCAACCACAGTGCTCAAAAAGAAGTGGAGGGCCACCTAGTATATAGTGCATAAGTATGTCACCTATGAAGGTAGTTATGGTATTGTATTTTTCTAGCATCCCCGATTATTGCTACATTTCATAAAAGGGAAAGAAATAAATTTGTCATTTTATTTTTTAATCGCTTGAAAAAGACGGCATTAAGTATTTAGTGAATCCCTAGGAGTTGAGAGAGAAGCATGTTCCATTTCGAGTTAGTTAAAAATTTGGTTGAAGCTAGGTAATATGAACAAAATGATAATTGGGTGAAAATTTTGATACAAAATTGCTTCATAGAAGCCCCTGTGAAACAAGGCTTTAAGGGTTTGAAGCACAGGGACAATAAATCTAGGTTTTTTTAGAAGAAAAATTGCAACCAGAGCCAGAGGTTCATGAGATGGAAAATCCAGAACCTAAGATAGAGAAGAATTATGAACCAGAATTTGAGACAAAAAAGAAGAAAAGGAATTTGAGACAAAAGATAGAGAAAAAGGCCAGGGATTCGAACCCATAACCAAGTAGACCAAACGAGAGGCCAAGAGGTAAATCAACAAAGAAAAACGAGAAATTTGAGATCAGAAGCTTAAATCCCAAAATTGAAATTGGGGATAAGAATTCCAAATTACAAGAATCTGAGCAAAAAGTTGATACTATACATAGAAATAAGAGGAAGGTCGAGACTTTTGGGCGTAAGACTACAAGGAGTATGACCAAGAGCCTAAGTATAGAGAAAAATGATAGCAATAAAATTTACGATAAGGAGTTGATCGAGCTCAAGGATTCTAACCAGGATCAGATCGACTTTTAGTCCCCCTCCAGGTTCGGGAAATAGGGGCAAATTGTCAAATTATGATGTTGATGATGCAATTAGAGAATTTGATGAGCCTGTAACAAATTTTGAGTTACACACAACCACTAAAGTTGACAATGAAGCAATGTTAGATCCAGTTCCTACATCCCCAAAATTGAAACGAGCTAGTAAAGTCAAGAAGTTGAAAGAAGAACTTAAGGAGCTGGAATTGCTTGACAAACATATTAAAGCTAAGAATGCAAAATTGAAAACCAACATTGCTAAGCTACAGAAGGAGAAAGAATAGCTAGAAGTACAGAATAAATGATTGATCAAGAAGGCTACAAAATGGTATATTCATAGCAAGCAAGTTAAAATAAAAAATAGAAGATTGAAGATAAAATTGAATGAGGCAAAGAGGAAGATGCAAGCCTCATATTCTGGGATGAACATTATAATAAATATTACATAAAGGGTATAAGAGCACAGGATTAACAATTTTGAATTTTTGAAGGTTTCAGGAGAGCAGTTAATTTTTGGAGGAACAAAGTGTATTTTGGTTGCATCAGGACATGCAACATCTTCCGTGTGGGAGAGATGTTGGGTCCTCAAATTATACTCTTTTTGTCAATTACTTATTCAAAATTTCCTCCAAAACCTATGCCTATGAACTATCCTACACTACATTACTACCTCTTTTTCCATTATTATTTCTCTAAGCTATTGGATTTGTATATCGAGGGATATTCAAGGTAAAATTGTCCATTCTAGCATATTTTCATTCATCCTTATGAAAATTGGTTTAAAAATTTATTATGTTAATAAGTCGCTACAGAATCATAGATTTTGTAGCAACTTAATAATTTATGTAGGCAATTGATTATTTATGTAGTAGAATCACAGTTCTATATGGTTGTGCACATTCCAGGATGAGATCTTGACTTCAAGATGATTCCAAATCATCACCAGATGCTCACTCACCTATCAACCAGGATCCAGAGTCCATCGGGTTAGCACAGGAGCAAGGTCAATGCTTTGGTCAACAAATAATGTAAGTGGCAAGGTACCCAAGTTGAATCAACTCCAAATCAGCTATGAGGTGGAAACGATATCGAGTAGGAGAAATTCATGAAATATTGTCATGAACTTCTCCCTACGTGGATTGTCACAATAATTTCAATCGGCTATGAATATTCCATATCTGAATTGTAAACACATATGCACTATTGTTTAAATAAAATTGTTTTAAGGATCTGTGGTTTTGGGAACTCAATGATATAAATTGTAATGTATAAATATTGATAATGAGAACCTTCAAGGGACACATCTGGTATGATATCAAACCTTTGTAATGATGTATTGTTGATTCGAGATCAATATAAAGTTTTTGTTAACTGTCAATTTCATGTGTTGTGCATTTTAATTACATAAGTTTAGATCTATAGCACTCTTTAGCAACGTTCACCAAGCCAGGAGTGCCCCCTCTGTGAGGAGTGCATTGCTTCAATTTCAGATAGTTTTATTTCAATTTATCAGTTGTGTGAGTTTGATTTCTATTATTTCATTTCTTGCAAAGTTTTCCATTTCATTTATTATTCTTGTTTTTAACACACATAAATACTATTGCACAAAATTGTTGACTGAATAAAGATTGCTTTATTTTAATCGCAGAAATCTTCATTGAACAATATGATTGAAATCATGTAATTGCATTGCAACTAATAGTCCAGCAGGTTAACAATTTCAAGTGCTTAGAATCATTTATGTAGTTTCCCATTGAATTTGTTTCTGTAGTATTGCATTTACTTTTTGTAGCTAAGCAACAACTTTGTTTCTGCAGCTAAACAGTGAACAATTTTTTTTTGAATAGTGATCATTTAGAAATAGATCATAAACTAATTCATGCATATATTTGGCATACACTTCATTAGTTTGTGAATCCCATGTTAATGAGTTTAATGTACTAGAGTTCACTCAATTGAACTGACTGACACTATATATATACCTATTCACACACTACACATGAGGCCCCATTACTATTAGGCCGACCCTATTACATATACATTTACACATGAAATGTGCATTTATCCCCACATATGTCCCCCCTTACAGTCATATCATATACATTTAACCCCATATGTGCCCCCCTTGGGTCACAACAACAACCCCAAACTTCACATCCATATAATATAATCGGAGTAAGGAAAGTGAAAGAGGATTTTTTTTTTATCCCAAAGCCAAAGTTCCACTTATTTACAATTGTTTTCAAGCCCACAATAAGCTTTTCAATTGTTTTAAAGCCCATAATAAGTTTTATCATTACAACACTCCTCTGCAATAATCCTAAATGTAACAAGGTGCTCCATGGACTTCTATCCATGTACCGTTCTTATTTTCTAAAATAATTTCATACAACTTAGCTAAAATGGGGCTAATCATAATGGTCTTATAATTAGAGGGATTGTTTTTATCCCCACTTTTAAAAATAGGAACAATGAGGCCTTGAGTCCAAGGTTTTGGGAAGCCTTGTTGGATAGCTAAATTGAAGAGATTATGTATGTGAGGTATGAGGCTAGCTCATCCAATTTTTAGTATTTCAGATTGGTAACCTTTGATGTCCTTAGCTTTTCCTTTTGAGAGTTGCTTAACCCCAAACTTAATGTCTTAAAAGAAAACACTTCATCCTTTATAGAGTTGTTTGGAATGTTGTCCATGACATTAGGGGTTTCGTAAAGATATTTAAGGTAGAAATTTCAACCCTTCAAGGGAATCCCGTTATTTTCTTTAGTTTTACGAGTTAGAATTTGCCTCCATAA
>SNQJ01S0006351.1:31612-45491 GCA_010110895.2 Picea sitchensis
CCAAGGTGAGAGGATGAGAGTTTCTCGGGGGTCATAAGATAGGTCTTCTTGGGTACAATGTTGGGCACAAATGGTTTCCTATATATTTCCAAAAATCTTTGACCAGATGTGAGAAGGGGTAGAAGTTTGGGAGTGGAAGATACGCTTGTTTCATTCTTTCCAGATCTGCCAAATAATGAAACCTGGTAGACGCTACCAAATCTTGTTTAAAATGGGGTTTTTGTAAGCCTTGGTTCCCTAGTTCTCAATGGTGTTTATAATGTTGTATCTTGTTATGTTGGTTTTTCTCATAATTTGAGAGGCATGATCCCATATATCCCCATAAATGTAGCATTGATTGAATATGTGCTCCATTGACTCTTCATGTTGCTGACAGAGATGACAAATCGAGGGTCAAATGAATCCTCATTTTTTGAGGTTGTCCCAAGTAAGGATTCAATTTTGTACCATGAGCCAGAGGAAAGTGGAGACTTTCGGCCATAATTTTGATCGCTATATAATGTGCCAAATGTGCTCTTTTGGTTGGACATGGAAATTGTCTTGAAGGATGTAGGCCTGTTTACCTCTGAAAGTACCTAAGGGAGAATTCCCCCATCGTAGGATATATGGTCCATCCCTGATACAAATTCTCCCTTGGGCAGCAATTGTACGCCAAGGTTTTAAGTCACATTTTGTAGGAGTATTGAGGTCGCGAGGAAGAGTTTTCCAGCTCCACCATGGGGGATGATGTGAAGCACTTAACCAGAGGTTTGAAATCTTGAGGGGCTATACCTATTCCATATGGTTATGTATGGGGCGCATGTTATCCAAGGAATGCAGCGGAGGTAGTTGTTGCCATGATTTTGTAAAACAGGGCATTCTAACCATTATTTATTTCCCATAATCCATGCGTCTGAATGAGAGGTCGATTTCGCCAGGTTGCATTCCAAATATTAGAGCCTTGGATTTGTTCATTGAATCGAGTAAGTTGTGCCTCAATGGTATGTGGGGCATATATTTTCTTCCAAATTTTATCCTGTAGTTCAGTTGGATACTTGAGCCAGTGCCACCAATTTTTTTCTCCCATTATGTTATTCAGCCATCCAGGGTCCCTAAGGCCAAGTCCTCCAATGAAATTTGGCTTGCAGACTTTCTCCCAGCTGAAACCAGCACATTTTTTGCATGGATAGTGACCATGCCAGAGGAAGTTCCTCCACAGATTTCGTATCGTTTTAATAACAGTTTGTGGGGCTGCTAGGGATAAGAAGAGATAGGTAGGGATAACTTGTAGGACTAATTTCATGAGAACCAGTCTAGAAACTAAATTTAGGGATCTGGAAATTCAGGTGTTCAAGTGATTGGAAAGGGAGAGGAGAAGGGTGTCCTAAGAAATGTTGTGTGCAGCTGAATTAGATAAAGGAATGCCCAAGTATTTGGACGGAAGGGAGCTCCTGGGTATGCCTAGAAGGTGAGAGATGTGATGTTGGATTGCAAGGGAGTGTTGAAAAAGAAAAGATGGGATTTATCCAAGTTAAAGGTTGTGCGAAAGGCTTCACTACAGTTCGAGATGATAGAATTGAGCTTGGTGGCTTCCTATGTAGTAGGAGTGTTCATTAACATGGTATCATCCACAAATTGGCTATGGGAAGCAAGGGTTGCAGGTCATGTAAAGGAAGACCTTGAAGAGAACCTCCCTCTATAGAAGTTGTGATATAGCATCCCAAGCCTTTTGCCATGATGACAAAAAGGGATAGAGGGTCCCTTTGATGAATGCCTCGGGAGAGAGAAAAAGGTTGGGAAGGTACTCCATTAACCAAGATGGAGAAGAAAGCAGAGGAAGTGAGTTTCATTATCCAAAGGATCCAATCCCTGCTAAAACCAAAAGTTGAAAGCAGAGATTGCATGTATTTCTAGATGAGGCGATCAAAATCCTTGGAGAGATAGAGATTAATAAGCATACCTGGGGTGCAAGTAGACTTGAGCAAGTGGATCACTCTGCAGACCAAGATAACACTATCCATGATTTGGTGCCCTTCAACATAACCTGATTGCACCTTGAAGATAATGAAAGGGAGGATAGGTTTGAGTCGAAGAGAAATGACTTCGGTGATGATCTTGTAGATTACATTGCAAAGTGAAATGGGCCAAAATTGCTTCAGGTTAGTGACTCGTTCTTCCTTTGGAAGTAGAGTGAGAAAAGAAGTGTTGAGGGCCAAAATAACTTGCCCCAAATTCCTGGATTCCTTCACTAGTTTCCATACCTCTTCTCTTATCATTAGCCAGCAAAATTGGAAAATTTTTGTTGTGAATCCATTTGGCCCTAGTGCCTTTCCAAGGGGCATTTCCTTGGAAGCCTGATGCACCTCTTCCAACATAATTGGCCTCATTAGGGATTGATTTTTCTCAGGCGTAATAAGGGGTGGAATGTGTTGGGTTACTCTATTGATGGTTGGGGTTTGATCAATGGGTGGTTCTGATAAAATCTCTTTATAATGGTTTACCAACTTAGTTTCTAATCCCTCGTGATCCAAAATTGGGTTGCCTTGTGCATCTTCAAGCTTCGTGATACAATTAACGTATTGTTTGTGTACCATGGAGCGATGAAATAATTTTTTTATTCCTTCCCCCTTCCTTGAGCCATTGCACTCTATTTTTATGTTTCCAAAGGATTTCCTCCTGCTTGTGTCATTCCTCCAGTTGTTGTTTAAGTGGATCCTCCTCCCTTCTCAGAGCATCTGAGTGACCCTACAAAATGGATTCTTGTTGGATTTCTTCCATGCGTTGCTCCAAATTCCTCTTCATCTGAAAGATATTTCCAAAAATATTCCTATTCGAGTCTCGAAGTTGTTGCTTGATTTTTCAGTCAAATGTTGGAATCTGTACATTCGTGAACCATGAGATATTTCTACATTTTCCCACCAGGTTTGGGAAAGCTCTGGGAAATTAGGATGAGCTAGCCAAAAAAATTCTAATCAAAATGGTTTAAATTTGGGCGTAGCTATTGTAACATTCCAAAGTTGTATTAGCCAATGATCCGAACCCGATTTTGGGAGGATGTTTGCTTCAATCGAGGGTCCCTTAAGCATCAGGGTTTCTAAACTGAGAAAACGATCAAGTATGCAAGCAATTTTTGGGGATCCAAATCATTTATTGGACCAAGTAAAGGAGACATTTCTGTCAATTAGTTGGAGATGATCAATGAGGTCCCAGAACTTACCACTATCTTGTTCCAACCACCTCGAGCCCCCTCTTTTTTCTTCAAGAGTGAGGATGATATTAAAGTCTCCTTTGAGAATCCAACGTTTTTGTCCTATCAATCTACCCAGATAGGAGAGACTATTTAGGAGCATATCTTTTTCCTAATTATTTTGTGGACCATAAGCATTTTAGAGCACACCCTCCTTGCTGGAACCAATGGTCTGATAATGCACTGACATTATGTTGATTATAGAGAAGGGTTGATCAAAATTACCGAGGTAGGGTTCCAAAGGATTGGCAGGCCTCCTGTAGTACCTTATGAGTCATTGTAGATGAAATTGCAGTGCCTCCAACATTTCCTAAAGACTTCTTATGCTTCTTTGCCTACACATTTTGTTTCCTGAAGAAAAAGAATATATGGATCCTCTGCCATTATGTTATTTCAAAGAATCCTCTATTTGAATCTTTCATTTAAACCTCTTACATTCCATGTGACAATCTTCATCATGAGGAGTTAGGTGGGGGAGAGAAGAAACCATCGGTAAGACAATGGATTTGTCCCGAGTTAATCATAAAGTGACTTGCCTCTTTAATTATTTGTTGTGTCGATTTTCACCCCATTCGCTTACTCTCTTTAGGCATTTGTCTGGGATCTGAACCTGGATCTGAACTTATAACCAACCTGGAAGTGGCACCTGCTGTGGAGTCTATGAAAACTTTGTGGACTTTTCAGATCTTGTCTACTAGTATAGATTGTAGTTCCTTCTTGTTAAAGACATCCTCCACCTTTTCCAAATCTATGTTGGCGAGTTCTCGTACATCCATATGCATTATAGTGTCCCTCCCTTCATCTGAGTCTTTTTTCGGATCCAACTGAGATGGGGAACTGGGCGTGATGATTTGCTCTAAGACTGGATCCATGGATTGTTTGGATTTACCCTGATCAATGCATGGATTGTCTGGTTTATAGGATTTTCCACTTCCTCTGCATCTGGTAGATGATTTAGAGCGTCAAAATAATTGCTAGTGGGAATCTTCTTACCTACCCCCTGACTGGGTTTCTTTTGAGGTTATTTTCTACGTCTCGTTACTTGTGTGAAACCATCTTTTGATTTTTCCTCCACTGTTGATCATGTTGAGGAATTAAGGGGGCAATCTCGAAAGAGATGTCCATGCTCATGACATTTTTGGCAGGGAAAGGGTATGTCTTTGTAATCTATAGTTTGGATCCAGTCTTCATCCTTATATTCTATGGTGACCAAGCCTGGAAAGGCCTTGAAGATGCTCATATACACGTAGTTCTGGGCATGTGATGTATATCTCTTATGCTTTATTGCTTCTGAGGATTTCACATTTCATCCCAGTGTATTATCGATACCCGTTAGGATTTCTTCGAGCCAGAACTCCTGGGGAAGGGAGTAGACGCGGATCCAGACCAGTGCAAAGGAGAAATCCTCTTTTTTCTGGCCAGAAGTGATCTCTCCAAAATCTAAGATATAATCCTACTGAATTGAAAAAATATGGGTCATTTTCAAAGATCTTATCCTTGTCTTCAAGATTGTAGAAAATGATTGTGAAGAAGCCTTTTGAGATGAGCTAGAGTTCATCGTCCCCTTTTTACCACCAAGTTTTGATCCATCGTGTGAGGTCTCTTTCAGAGGGCCATGACCCTAAAAAAATTCCAATCAGGGCATGGTCCCTCATGAACTAAGTGTGTTCACCGACTCTAGTAGAACTAATCACATATATTGATGCTTTAGTTTCCTGAGGAATGCATTTCCCTGGCTCCCAAGTGCAAGATGCCTTTGGATAAGACATTTCTACTTCCACCTCCATATATTTTCTGGAACTTTGTTCTTCTTGCAGGAATCGCTCTCGAAGATGAGGCAGTGGCTCAAATGGAGGTCACCTAGCCCGGGCTCCTGCTTTTTCATTTGCGGCCACATTCCGATATGAGGGGCTCTGCAACCCCCCTCTGGATCCATGCAACCCAATCAGTCGCACTGCCTATGTTGTTGTATGTGCCTTATGTCAAAGAAAACATCATGGTTATTGCGGAGTTAGAGGCGTGTTGTCATACAAACCCTAGCCTCCATGCACTCTTCCTCCCACTCACTTATAATATATATATTGAATGCAATCATAGATGATACATTGATGATAAATTATTGATAAAGTGAAAGAATATACATTGTGGTTAAAAGTGGTATAAAGTGTTCATATTGATTCAACTCCCCCCCCCCCTCCTCAGTATTCCAACAATACAAAGTCCTTCATCTGGGGTATTATTGGCCTAATATTTTCAAAGATGCCAAGAAGTACATCAAAAGTTGTGACAGTTGTCAGTGGATGGGTTGACCAATGCAAACAGACGAAATGTCTCTACAACCTTAAGTACTCATAGAGCCTTTTGAAAAATGGGCTCTAGACTTTGTAGGACCTATCGCTCCAATGTCAAGGAAAAAGAGGTACATTCTTGTATGTTCTTATTATGTTACTAAATGGGTAGAAGCTAAACCTCTTTTGCATGTTCTTGAACAAGTTGTTGTAGATTTTTTATTTGACGATATATATACTCATTTTGGTGTGCCAAGAGAGACTATTATAGATCAAGGAGCTAAGTTCACATTAAAACTTATCCAGAGCATCATAGAGAAATACATGATCAAGCACCGTAAATATTCCCCGTACCATCCACAAGCCAATGGGCAGGTGAAATCTACAAAAAAAATTGCATAAACCCATATAAACGAAAATTGTTCAGTTGCACCATCAGGATTGGTAAGATCAGCTTCCAGAGGCAGTTTAGACATACTAGACATCATGGACGAATACAACCGGGCATACACCATATGAGCTTGTATATGGTAAACACGTTTTTCTTCCTATTGAGTTCCAAATAAAAACTTTCAAGACAACATCCAAGCTAGGAATGGATCTCTCATATGCTCAGCAACAAAGGATAGCACAACTCTATGAATTAGATGAGATTCGGAAAGATGCAATTCAACACACCACTATCATCCAACAACGGGGAAATAAATGGCATGACAATTTCATCATAAAGAAGAAATTCAAACCAGGTGACTGGGCTCTTTTATTTGATTCCAAATTTAAAAAAATTAAAGGAAAGCTCAGTACTCGCTAGTTAGGACCTTATGAGATAGAGACAACTTTTTATGATGGATCAGTTAAAATCAAAACTATTGGCAAGGAGGGCATTTATTTCCTAGTTAATGGGCATAGACTAAGTTTATATCATAAGCCTTTAAAAAGAGAAAAAAATGTCCACAATCTACTTAACCAATCAGAGATGGAGATAGTGAGTAAGGGGAATCCTTCCCCTACTCCTATCTCAAATTGATATTTCTTTCTCTTGTTATAAAATAATAACAATAATAATAAATAAAATAAAAGTAAAGACAAAAACAAGAGTACAATTTGTGAAAACCAATTTACTGGTGCAATTGTGCATGGATTATGTTTGAAAACCATTGATCTGGTGGACAGAATTCAATTTCCAATAAATAATTACAGGATTTTTCAAAAAGTTTTTGTTCATCATTTCAGTGTTCCAACGTTTGATTTTCAGCAAAACAGAGTTATGTTTCAAATAAAGTTGAAAAAAAATAGTTTTTGCAGCATTCATACAGATATATTTTTCTCTTCTCTGAATTAAAATTTAGATATCTTTAGAAGTTTTCATATTTCTAGAGTTTTTTTTCTTTGTTGATTGGGGAAATCAACAACTAGTTGAGCACGTAATCGTGTGACACACGGTCATGTTATCCGACAGCTACCACTATAACCCCAGGCATGACAATGCAGCCCCTCATGCGGCACACAAGGCTAGTCGAGGGTTTTGAAGTGTTGACTTCACATAACTAAGTCTCTTAACAGTACACTCCATCATTGATTGTTATACACCCCGGGGGATTCATATTTCTAGAGTTACATTATGGTATTTTTAGAAATAAATTTAGAAGCAGTTTCCAAAATGATCAAGTTGTTCCTGATTTAGAATTTCATTTCTGCAGTATTTTAGATTTCCTCCAAACTAGGCAGTTGCAGACAAATTCAATTCAAATTTAGAGCTTATTGTTCAAGGGGATCTACAAGGAAAGTTAATTTCAACAGTTTTCAAACTTTATATAGTTACAGTGATTTTCGGTAGCAACTGTAAGTCCCCTGCAAATTCTTTCTAAGAAACTAGTGGACATTAACATGTTTTTCAATCTGATATGTAGCACAGGTTTCATGGCACAATCGTGAATTTCATGCATTTTGTCATGAAATTCATTATTCGTGATTATGAACTTCCATCAACAATCTTCAGATCTTCAACAACAATTTCCATATTTTCATTAGCAATTCCAAATCTTCCAAAGTTATGCAGCAAAAAAATGAATCAACATCAGCAACAAAATCAACATTAGCATCATTGTCAAAATCCAATGTGGTTCATGGCTCCTCCTCTGGCTTCAAACAAAAGAAAGGTGATGAATTCATGGCTATAGGTAAACCAGAGGTAATGGCTTTTTAAACTATGTTTGCAATAGGAATTATGGAATGTGTGAAGAATTTGGACAAACTATAGACCTTGATATATACATTTATCTTATTTCCCTCTTATTTGCCCTATTTTCCTATACTTTTTCCTATATTATTACCTTCATTCCATACCTCTAAGATATTTTCTCACATATATTAACACTTAATATCATAATTATATATGCATGTTGAAATCCTATTTCGACATGCATTATTCAAAGTGTTAATTAGACCAATATTTCCAAAGCTATGAGCCAATCATTCATAAGCAATGGCATAATTTTGAATGATTCCTTAAAAAATGGCATGATCGTTTTCATCATTGAATTTACAGGTCTAATCATAATTCATACATCTTCCATATCCTTCCATCATATGAAACTCGATATATCATCATTCCCATTTTACTCCTCCTTCACTGTGACAAAGAGTAACTTCAAGACCTCCATTTCCTCTAACACCGAAAATTAAGTATGGGACCAGTTGTCAGGCACGAACCAGTCGACATGGAGCTTCTAGATGCTTATCTGAAATGCCAAAGAGGTTTAGAAAGGAGGGATGGTTTTCATTTTGCATAAGTTTCAGCGCTATGAAAAATAGGTAACCAAAGAATTTTCTCAATCATTTGTCGGGACTCAAGCCCAGATAGGAGACCTCCAGTTACAGATATCAGAACCCTTCATCATGAGAGCTATCAGAGTACCACATAATGGAGAAAATTGGTTTAAGAATTAGACAATATAGGGAGATTTATGGAAGGAGTTCCTCGAGTATCATGCACATGCCTCAAATTGGAACAAAGGTATGTCAACCACAGTGCTCAAAAATAAGTCGAGGGCCACCTAGTATATAGTGCATAAGTATGTCACCTATGAAGGCAGGTATGGTCTTGTATTTTTCTACCATCCCTGATTATTGCTACATTTCATAAAAGGGAAAGAAATAAATTTGTCATTTTATTTTTTAATAGCTTGAAAAAGACGGCATTAAGTATTTAGTGAATCCCTAGGAGTCTAGAGAGAAGCATGTTCCATTTCGAGTTAGTTAAAATTTTGGTTGAAGCTAGGTAATATGAACAAAATGATAATTGGGTGAAAATTTTGATACGAAATCGCTTCATAGAAGCCCCTATGAAACAAGGCTTTAAGGGTTTGAAGCACAGGGACAATAAATCTAGGTTTTTTTAGAAGAAAAATTGCAACCAGAGCCAGAGGTTCATGAGATGGAAAATCCAGAACCTGAGACAAAGAAGAATTATGAACCAGAACCTGAGACAGAAAAGAAGAAAAGGAATTTGAGACAAAAGATAGAGAAAAAGGCCAGGGATTCAAACCCAGAACCAAGTAGACCAAATGGGAGGCCAAGAGGCAAATCAACAAAGAAAATCGAGAAATTTGAGATCAGAAGCTTAAATCCCAAAATTGAAATTGGGGATAAGAATTCCAAATCACAAGAATCTGAGCAAAAAGTTGATACTATACATAGAAATAAGAGGAAGGTCGAGACTTTTGGGCGTCAGACTACAAGGAGTATGACCAAGAGCCTAAGTATAGAGCAAAATGATAGCAATAAAATTTACGATAAGGAGTTGATTGAGCTCAAGGATTCTAACAAGGAACAACATAGCAGCCTATAAAGGAAGGAAATTCATGAGAATTTCAACAAAAATCCCAGGATCATATCGACTTTTAGTCCCCCTCCAGGTTCGGGAAATAGGAGCAAAGCGTTGCCTCAAGGCTCTGGCAAGCAATCCCAAGATTCATCCTCTGGGGGCTATGGTTGGAGAGAAATAGCAGAATTTTCCGAGAAAAGGAAAGGAGGGCCCCCTTAGTGAGCACCAAGATCAGGTCACTCTTTAGCGAATGGGCTAGTTTCCAAAGGCTTCCAACTAACAGCAGGAAGATGGAAGAGCAAGAAGAGCTCTGGAGTGATCAATTCCAAATCCAAAAGGAAATTGGGGACAAAGCCTCCATCACTGCCCCAGAACAATGGGAAATCAGGAAAGGAAAAGGTGACTTCGACAAATGGAAAAGAGAAAGGGACAGCTATATCCTCTCCTTTGACGGTGCCTCAAAGGGAAACCCAGGCCAAGCAGGTGGAGGAGGTATAATAGAAAAGCCAAATGCAGAAATTGTGGTACGATATGCGTTTGGTCTGGGTATTGCCTCCAACAACCAGGCAGAAGCAATGGCACTCTAGCAAGGTTAGTGCCACTCTCAAAGCAATGGAGTCTGGGACTTAGTCATCATCGGGGACTCTCGTCTGCTAATTCCAGCCATAGCTCTCTCAAAAGAAACCCAAAACGCAAAACTTAATAACTTGTTGGCTAGAATTCGCTTGCTCCTAAGGGGACTTGACTCGTTCCAAGTTTTTCATGTTTTAAGAGAGTTAAACCAAGCTGCGGAAGAAGAGGCAAATAGAGGCGTTGTGTTGGCTCAAGGATAAACAATGGTCAATGATCATCAATCCACGGTGGATCTCCCATAACTTGATCCCATGCTCAGCAAATATCCAAGACCGGGCGCAAGGACGGGACAAGAAAAGACAACGCCAGGACTCACGGACTGTAAGCGTGATTGAGGGAATCGGGCAGAGGGAGACCAAGAGACAAACCCACATGCAAAGGGAAGGCCGTGACCTTGAGCCCATACCTCTCGGGGCTTGCATAGCTGACAGAATGATTACAGGAGGAGGAACCTGCTTAAATCCGCTCACGACTTCAGCCCAGGAGCAGTCCACGATCAAGCACGATAAGAGTAGCAGAAGTTTGTTAAAGGAACAAGAGCAAGAGAAGAGGAAATGGCCGCGAGCTCCAGCTGAACTCTCTCAGTAGAGGAACGCCTGAAGCAGCTAGATGACACGTTGGAGAAATTGAAGCAGTCGCTCCAGTTTCAGCTCGACTTTCTGGAGAACCTTGATACAGAAGCAGGGAGGAGAATGGAACAGTTGGAGCAGGATCTAACCTCAGTCAAAATCGGCTTCTCAGAGGAATTAGACAAGCTTCATCAAGAGTTGAAAAGCCCTCAGGAGAAATTTGAGGACAGAATTGGTGAGCTGGAGAGTAAGCTGTCCAAGTTAAACTTGGAATGGGGGGAAGATTCCGGAAAGTAGATAACTTCTTGATCTGTAATACCTCAGTTTGTAGGGTCTTCTGGTTTTCAAGCATCCTGGCATTTTGTATAGAAGCCAGGGCTTTAAATAAGCTTAGTTTCAGGTTTCTGAATGAGTTTGGGGATTATGTTATCTTGGCAGTTTAGCATTGTATCTCAGCTTTATGTAGGCAACAGCTCTGTGTAGCCCTGCCATTTGTAACCGATTTGTGGCTTTGCCACCCTTAATATAAAACCTCTAAACGTTCTCGTCAAAAAAAAAAAAAATAGGGGCAAATTGTCAAATTATGATGTTCATGATGCAGTTAGAGAATTTGATGAGCCTGTAACAAATTTTGAGTTACACACAACCACTAAAGTTGACAATGAAGCAATGCTAGATCCAGTTCCTACATCCCCGAAATTGAAACGAGCTAGTAAAGTCAAGAAGTTGAAAGAAGAACTTAAGGAGCTGGAATTGCTTGACAAACATATTAAAGCTAAGAATGCAAAATTGAAAACCAACATTGCTAAGCTACAAAAGGAGAAAGAATAGCTAGAAGTACAGAAGAAATGATTGATCAAGAAGGCTACAAAATGGTATATTCATAGCAATCAAGTTAAAATAAAAAATAGAAGATTGAAGATAAAATTGAATGAGGCAAAGAGGAAGATGCAAGCCTCGTCTTTTGGGATGAACATTATAATAAATATTACGTAAAGGGTATAAGAGCACAGGATTAACAATTTTGAATTTTTGAAGGTTTTAGGAGAGCAGTTAATTTTTGGAGGAACAAAGTGTATTTTGGTTGCATCAGGACATGCAACATCTTTCGTGTGGGAGAGATGTTGGGTCCTCAAATTATACTCTTTTTGTCAATTACTTATTCAAAATTTCCTCCAAAACCTATGCCTATGAACTATCCTACACTACATTACTACCTATTTTTCCATGATTATTTCTCTAAGCTATTGGATTTGTATATTGAGGGATATTCAAGGTAAAATTGTCCATTCTGGCATATTTTCATTCATCCTTATGCAAATTGGTTTAAAAATTTATTATGTTAATAAGTCGCTACAAAATCATAGATTTTGTAGGAACTTAATAATTTATGTAGGCAATTGATTATTTATGTAGCAGAATCACAGTTCTATATGGTTGTGCACATTCCAGGATGAGATCTTGACTTCGAGATGATTCCAAATCATCACCAGATGCTCACTCACCTATCAACCAGGATCCAGAGTCCATCGGGTTAGCACAGGAGCAAGGTCAATGCTTTGGTCAACAAATAATGCAAGTGGCAAGGTACCCAAGTTGAATCAACCCCAAATCAACTATGAGGTGGAAACGATATCGAGTAGAAGAAATTCATGCAATATTGTCATGAATTTCTCCCTACGTGGATTGTCACAATAATTTCAATCAGCTATGAATATTCCATATCTGAATTGTAAACACATATGCACTATTGTTTAAATAAAATTGTTTTAAGGATCTGTGGGTTTGGGATCTCAATGATATAAATTGTAATGTATAAATATTGATAATGAGAACCTTCAAGGGACACATCTGGTATGATATCAAACCTTTGTAATGATGTATTGTTGATTCGAGATCAATATAAAGTTTTGGTTAACTGTCAATTTCATGTGTTGTGCATTTTAATTACATAAGTTTAGATCTATAGCACTCTTTGGCAACGTTCACCAAGCTAGGAGTGCCCCCTGTGTGAGGAGTGCATTGCTTTGATTTCAGATAGTTTTATTTCAATTTATCAGTTGTGTGAGTTTGATTTCTATTATTTCATTTCTTGCAAAGTTTTCCATTTCATTTATTATTCTTGTTTTTAACACACATAAATACTATTGCACAAAATTGTTGACTGAATAAAGATTGCTTTATTTTAATCGCAGAAATCTTCATTGAACAATATGATTGAAATCATGTAATTGCATTGCAACTAATAGTCCAGCAGGTTAACAATTTCAAGTGCTTAGAATCATTTATGTAGTTTCCCATTGAATTTGTTTCTGTAGTATTGCATTTACTTTTTGTAGCTAAGCAACAACTTTGTTTCTGCAGCTAAACAGTGAACAATTTTTTTTTGAATAGTGATCATTTAGAAATAGATCATAAACTAATTCATGCATATATTTGGCATACACTTCATTAGTTTGTGAATCCCATGTTAATGAGTTTAATGTACTAGAGTTCACTCAATTGAACTGACTGACACTATATATATACCTATTCACACACTACACATGAGGCCCCATTACTATTAGGCCGACCCTATTACATATACATTTACACATGAAATGTGCATTTATCCCCACATATGTCCCCCCTTACAGTCATATCATATACATTTAACCCCATATGTGCCCCCCTTGGGTCACAACAACAACCCCAAACTTCACATCCATATAATATAATCGGAGTAAGGAAAGTGAAAGAGGATTTTTTTTTTATCCCAAAGCCAAAGTTCCACTTATTTACAATTGTTTTCAAGCCCACAATAAGCTTTTCAATTGTTTTAAAGCCCATAATAAGTTTTATCATTACAACACTCCTCTGCAATAATCCTAAATGTAACAAGGTGCTCCATGGACTTCTATCCATGTACCGTTCTTATTTTCTAAAATAATTTCATACAACTTAGCTAAAATGGGGCTAATCATAATGGTCTTATAATTAGAGGGATTGTTTTTATCCCCACTTTTAAAAATAGGAACAATGAGGCCTTGAGTCCAAGGTTTTGGGAAGCCTTGTTGGATAGCTAAATTGAAGAGATTATGTATGTGAGGTATGAGGCTAGCTCATCCAATTTTTAGTATTTCAGATTGGTAACCTTTGATGTCCTTAGCTTTTCCTTTTGAGAGTTGCTTAACCCCAAACTTAATGTCTTAAAAGAAAACACTTCATCCTTTATAGAGTTGTTTGGAATGTTGTCCATGACATTAGGGGTTTCGTAAAGATATTTAAGGTAGAAATTTCAACCCTTCAAGGGAATCCCGTTATTTTCTTTAGTTTTACGAGTTAGAATTTGCCTCCA
>SNQJ01S0006351.1:45501-58264 GCA_010110895.2 Picea sitchensis
CCTGAAATAGATATCAGTCAAAACACTGATTTCCTATAATTTATAGGATCCTAACAACACACACGCACACACGAAAATGTATATGTATATATTCCATGCAAAAATACTTTATATTCGATATTTCATAGTTGAAATCAAAATGTACATCATTTAGCATTTCGACTCAAATAAAATTATATGGAATTTTTTCATCCTGTCCTAACACTGCTTATTACAGTCTTCCAAAGTCAAAACAAGTTTCTGAAGAAATTTATAACAACATTTGCATAAAATAATAGGCATAGTCAGTTATGACCATAAAAAACTCTTCTAACCTATACTGATAAGAAAAAATAACAACCTATTTTATTAAGGACAACATTCAAAAAAGAGAGTTCATAGTCACCGAGATGAGAATACCTTCTTTGAATTCTTGCTTGGAAAGGGTCCCCCTTCCAAATTTAACGCATGATTAAAAAATTGATATGCTCAGGCATTTAATTCTCTGTAAATATGATAAAAATAGATTTATGCAAAACTTCATTTTTACCTCTAGAACTCTGCACATAATTGGATCAAGAAGCAAGTTTAAAATATGTCATTTTCCATTAGCCCAATCTATCAACATCTTGGAATCCCCCAACACTTGAAGCTTCTCCATATCTCTCTCTGCTACTACTTTAAGAATAATCCATGAAGCTTAAAACTCAAGTCTATTATTTCAACCTTGTCTTGCACCATATTTTATAGAAATGATATGGGAGTTGTTTAAAAACTAAGACAACCAACCCCACAATCCCTACCACATGAAACAAGGCAAAGTTCTATAACCAAATTTAGTCAAATGAAAAAACTACCTCTCAAAACAATCTACCAATGAATCTATATTCCAATTGTTATTTCCACTTAACAACTACAATAGTTCTTTACAAACTACTTTTGAGAAATGACATAAAACAAAAAGGTGGTTTATATATTTGTTGTTCACCTTACAAAGCACATGTCAGCTAGGACAATTTTGGTTTTTTTTTTCCCGTTATCCCAGGCTAACATTTTTCTTTCCAAAGCAAGCCACAAAAAGAAATATAGATTTAACCATGATTTTGAGCTTCCAAACTACCTTCCACCACCATAACCTATCCCTTGTATTATATTTTATAATTCTATCTTCATATCCTAGCATTACTATGAGAACCCCTAATACTTTATTTTTTTACTGTTTAAGCTCATATCCTGATAAAAAATACAAATGGCACTATGCTTTACCAACTACAAACTATGACCATTCCACTACCTTTTCACCCTGTAAACTCAACTCCTCGACAAATTTCCTTCTCTAAGGTCTATCATCTAGTCATCTTGGAATAATATCCTCTTCCAACTTGAAAATCCCCAAAGAACGTAAAGCAAACATAAGCGTAGTAATCAATCTATAATTTCTACAACATCAAAGTAATGATTCCTCTCTTATTTTAACCTTGTTTCACCAACTTTCCATGCAGTACAGTTACAAACTATAGGAAATGCTTTAACCAATCATTTTTAAACAATTGAGGCACCTTTTGCCATTTTTTCTTTCTAACATTATCCATTCTTCAATTGACCTATCATTGAAGTATTTCAATTTCATCAATTTGCCCCATTGATATAATTAAAGAAAAGTATCCATAGGATTTTCTAACCAAGGCTTGACCAAAAGCATAAATATTATTTAGTTCCTACCCCCCTCCCTCCCCCGCCTCTTTTGTATTGGAAATTTTTGACAATTTTCCCAAGGGGATACCTTCAGTTTCCTTCTTTCTTATCCACGAGAAGTTGAAAATTTCCATTCTGATTTTATCCAAGATTCCTTTTCAAATGTGACATATTGACATCCAATATATTGGAATACTCTCCAACACTGATTTCACCAATACTAATCTACCTCCCTGAGACAACCATCTAGAGCACCACATTGAGATCCTTGATCGATTTTATTGAACAACCATGACTAGTCTACAAATTTGTAATCATTTGGTTTAAGATAAAAACTCAAGTGTTTGTCTCCATTATCTAAATGATAAAAACTCACGGGGAAATTTTGCACTAGCTACCTTTCCAACTCTTCCTCTAAACCACTGAAAAACAAAGTTGATTTTTGCATATTGATTTCCATCCCAGTGACATTGCAATAGATTTCAATGATTCTTTTGATTTGGTTAATTTCCTTAAAGAACCATGCCCAAATATCATTATATCATATACAAAGAACAAGTGAGAAATTAACATTGTATCTGACATCTTAAGGTTACATATTTTCCCTTCACTATTAGCCACTAAAAATAACTTGCTTAGTCCTTCTGCAAACAATAACAACAAGAAGGGTGACAATGGATAGCCTTGCCCCAAGACCTCAGGAGGCATTAAAGAACTTAGAATGAGATCCATTGATCGACAACGCAAAGGAAGCTGAGGACATAATCTAATTTATTTGAAGGTTCATTCCCACCCAATGAAGCACCAACCTTAAGTACAACCAATTCACTTTGTCGTAAGATTTTTTTAATTCAATTTTCATTACCACTACTGAATTTTTGTAGATCTATATTCATTGCAACCCTTCATATGTGATCCCAACTGCATTTTGAAGTTGTCTATTAAAAATGAATCCAAATTGTTCCTTTGAAACAACCCTCGACAAAATCATCTTCACTCTATTGGCTATTATCTTTGAGATGATATTGTACATAAAATTGTACTATGAAATGGGCCTAAATTATTCAAAAGAGGAGGGCTCACTCTTTTTTGAAATAATGGATATAGAGTTGGAATTTAGGGTTCCGAGTACTTTCCCATAAATTATGGATTCTTCAACCTCTCTTAAGATCTCCTCCTCTAGGAAATCATAAAAACCCAAATAAAACACAATTGTATGTCCATTTTGACCTGGATTGTGGGCTTTCTTAAGACAATTTAGCCTCCTCTTTAGAAATATCAACTTCCAACTCTTTATCCATTCCATCATTGATCAATATGGGAAAAATCCTAATCACTTTCATTAAGTCTTCTATATTTGCATTTTCAAGATCTTTAAATAGTGATTGGAAATTATGTTTCCCGACTCATGCAATATCCCTAAAGGATTTTACCTTTGAACCATTCAATGAACCTATTTTTTAAATGGTATTTACACTCCTAAACTTTCCATAATTTTGAATAAAAAAATGCATCATTATATCCTTCATCTGACCAGATTGCTCTACTTTTTCTAGGTTACCAAATTTATATATATATATATAGAGAGAGAGAGAGAGAGAGAGAGAGAGAGAGAGAGAGAGAGATACATATGTGACACACACACACACACATATATATACATACATGTGTGTGTATACATGTATGTATATCTATACACATATATAGATATATATACACATCTATGTGTGTGTGTGTGTATATATATGTGTGTGTGTGTGTGTGTGCATATACATGTATTTATATATGTACACATGCATATGTATGTATGTATGTATCTCTCTCTCTATATGTGTGTGTGTGTGTGTGTGTACATACATATACATATATGTATATATGTACACACACATCATGTATGTATATATGTACACACACATATACATGTATGTATATGTATACACATATATAGATATATATACACACACACATGTATGTATGTATGTATATGTGTATGTGTATATATATGTATATGTGTGTGTGTGTGTGTAAAAATGTATGTATATGTGTATGTGTGTGTACATATATATCTTCATACGTGTGTGTGTGTGTGTGTGTGTGTGTGTGTGTGTGTGTCCCCACGATCCTGTTGGGCCTCAAAAATGTCACATTTATATCCTCTTTTTCCTTCACTATTCCTTACATTTCATTGTCCCGTTAACCTTCCATCATACCATTTCCATAATGATACTTGGGTTTATCCTAATTATTTTCCATTGTATTCATTTTAGTATTATAAATGAATTTATGATTAAATCTTAGAAAAATGACATATTTTCATTATATATCAAGGTTGGATGAGTTTGATGATGTGTGCAGGCATATGTGAAGATTTCAACAAAGTCAAATATTACCACCTAGCCTCAAATTCGAATTCCATCTTCAAGCTTTGAAGATTTGAAGAATATTTGGGACAATCATTCAAGCATATTCAAAGGATAAGATCATGGAAGATTTGGATGGCATATCCTATCTAAGATATGTGAGAGATGTGTGGAGGATTTGAAGGGATCACATCTTCTAATAATGGGAAAGTAGTTGAGAATGGTTGAGAGAATAGTGGATCTGTAATTATGACACTCTTCAAGACTATCATGTATATAAGAGAGTGTTCTCTCTTCATGAGGGGCATCATGTTATTCATAATGGGGAGATTATTCATTATTGGGAGTTAGAGTTAGAGATCGTGTAATTCATAATTTGGTCTTGTAATTAGGAGAAAGGGATTCTTAGCTTTGTTATTCTTTCATGCTTTGTCATTTGACTCTTGTAATATAATTTGAGATTGATATATTGTGTGAGCTCACATATGTCTTTTGTCATTCAACTCTTCACATGTTGTATTGCTTCCTAGATTAATTTTCTGCTTTCCTAGTTAGTCTTTTGATGCTTTCCTAGATTAATTTCATTTCAGCAAATTAGATTAGATTAGTTCTACTTCAGTCCTGCATATATAGTGTGTATGTTTCGTAAGCCTACGAACCTCGGATTGACAAATTAAATAGTTGGGAAAGTACTACAACGGAATTAGAACGACAATATTTCCGCCTAACAGATCCCTGCCACGCAAAACAAGGCAAAACTCTATGACCGAATCTAGTCTTATAAAAAAGTACCTCTCAAAACAATATACCAATGAATCTATATCTCAATTGTTATTTCCACTTAAAAACTACAATAGTTATTTCCAAACTAGTTTTGAGAAATGACATAAAAAAAAAAAGATGGTATACATATTTGTTGTTTGCCTTACAAAGCACATGTCGACGAGGCCAATTTTAGTTGTTTTTTTTCTCGTTATCCCAAGCTAACATTTTTCTTGCCAAAGCAAACCACAAAAAAATTATTGATTTAAGCGGGATTTTGAGCTTCCAAACTACATTCCACCACCATAACCTATCCCTTGTATTATATTTTATCATTCTAGCTTCAAATCCTAACTTTACTATGAGAACCCCTAATACTTTATTTTTTCAATGTTTAAGCTCATATCATGATCAAAAAGACAAATGGCACTATGCTTTAACAACTACAAACTATGACCATTCCACTACCTTTTCACCCTGCAAACTCAACTCCTCGATAAATTTCCATCTCTAAAGTCTATCATCTAGTCATCTTGGAATAACATCCTCTTCCAGCTTGAAAATCCCCAAAGAATGTAAAGCAAACATAAGCATAGTAAACAATCTATAATTTCCACAACATCGAAGGAATGGTTTCTATCTTATTTTAATTTTGTTTCACTAATTTTCCATGCAGTTCAGTTACCAACTATAGGAAACATTTCGACCAAGAATTTTCAAACAATTGAGGCACCTTTTACATTTTTTTTATTTCTAACATTATCCATTCTTCAATTGACCTATCGTTAAAGTATTTCAATTTCATCAATTTGCTCCATTGACCATTATTAAAGAAAAGTATCCATAGGCTTTTGCAACCAAGGCCTGACCAAAAGCATAAATATTCTTTAGTTCCTACCCTCCCGTCTCTTTTGTATTGGAAATTTTTTACCATCTGACCAAGGGGATACCTTCAGTTTCTTTCTTTCCTTTCCACAAGAAGCTGAAAATTTTCTTTCCGATTTTATCCAAGATTCCTTTTCAAATGTGAGATATTGACATCCAATTTATTGGAATGTTCTCTAATACTTATTTCACCAATACTAATCTACCTCCCTGAGACAACCATCTAGAGCACCACATTGAGATCCTTGATTCCATTTTATTAAAAAACCATAACCACTCTACAAATTTGTAATCATTTGGTTTAAGATGAAAAACCAAATATTTGACTCCTTTATCTAAATGATCAAAACTCATATTATCTAAATGATCAAAACTCGTAGGGAAATTTTACACTAGCTACCTTTCCAACTCTTCCTCTAAACCATTGAAAAACAAAGTTGACTTTTGCATATTGATTTCCATCCCAATGGCATTGCAATAGATCTCAAGGATTCTTTTGATTTGGTTCATTTCCTCAAAGAACCATGCCCAAATATCATTATATCATCTACAAAGAACAAGTGAGAAATTACCATTGCATATAACATCTTAAGTTCACATGTGTCCTTTACTATTAGCCACTAAAAATAACCTTCTTAGTCCTTTTACCACCAATAAGAACAAGAAGGGTGACAATGGATAGCCTTTCCCAAGACCTTGAGAGGCATTGAAGAACTTAGAAGGAGATCCATTGATCGAAAACGCAATGTAGGTTGAGGACAAACATACCATAATCCAATTTATTTGAAGGTTCATTCCCACTCGATGAAGCACCAACCTTAAGTACAACCAATTCACTTTGTTGTAAGATTTTTTTAAGTCAAATTTCATTGGCACTACTGGATTTTTGTAGATCTATATGAAGTGAAACCCTTCATATGTGATCCCAACTACATTGTGAATCTACCTATTAAACATGAATCCGAATTGTTCCTTTGAAACAACCCTCGACAAAATCATCTTCTCTATTGGCTATTATATTTGAGATGATATTGCATATTAAATTGTACCATGAAATGGGCCTAAGTTATTCAAAAGAGGAGCGCTCACTCTTTTTTGGAATAAGGGCTATAAAGGTGGAATTTAGGGTTTCGAGTAGTTTCCCATAAATTACGTATTCTTCAACCTCTCTTAAGAACTCCTCCTATAGGAAATCATAAAAACCCAAATAGAACTCAATTGTCCGCCCAATTGGACTTGGACTGTGGGATTTCTTAAGACAAATTAGCCTCCTCTTTAGAAATATCAACTTCCAACTCCACATTCACTCCATCATCTATCAATATGGGGAAAATCCTAATCACTTTCATTAAGTCTTCTATATTTACATTTTCAAGATCTTTGAGTAGTGATTGGAAATTATTTTTCACTGCTCATGCAATATCCCTAAAGGATTTTACCTTTGAACCATTCAATGAACCTATTTCCTAAATAGTATTTACACTCTTGAACCTTCCATAATTCTGATGAAAAAAATGTGTCATTGTATCCTTGAACCAACCAGATTGCTCTACTTTTTTCCAGGTTACCAAATTGATACACACACACACACATATAGGTATATATACATACATACGTGTGTACATGCATACATATGTACACATATAGGTATATATACATGTACATGCATACATATGTACATACATATATATCTGCAGTGTCTACACACACATATATTTATGTATGTATGTAGATACATATGTGTGTATGTATGTATACATGTGTGTGCATGTGTGTTTACATATATATCTACATACATGTATATGTATATACACCTCTCTCTCTTCTTCTCTCTATATATATATATATATATATATATATATATATATATAGAGAGAGAGAGAGAGAGAGAGAGAGAGAGAGAGAGAGAGAGAGAGAGAGAGATGTGTGTGTGTACATACAAATATGTATATGTGTGTGTGTCCCCACAATCTCTACCACACAAAGCAAGGCAAAGCTCTGGGACCAAATTTAGTCTTATAAAAAAAAGTACCTCTCAAAACAATCTACCAATGAATCTATATCCCAATTGTTATTTCCACTTAACAGTTACAATAGTTCTTTCCAAACTATTTTTTAGAAAGGACATAATACAAAGAGATGGTCTACAAATCTGTTGTCCGCCTTACAAAGCACATGTCGGCTAGGCCAGTTTTAGTTTTATTTTTTCACGTTATCCCAAGCTAACATTTTTCTTGCCAAAGCAAGCCACAAAAAAATATTGATTTAAGCGGGCTTTTGAGCTTCCAAAGTACTTTCCACCACCATAACCTATCCCTTGTATTATGTTTTATCATTCTACCTTCATATCCTAACTTTACTATGAGAACCCCTAATACATTATATTTTGACCGTTTAAGTTGATATCCTGATCAAAAAGATAAATGGCATTATGCTTTAGCAACTACTAACTATGACCATTCCACTACCTTTTCACCCTGTAAACTCAAATCCTCAACAAATTACCATCTCTAAATTCTGTCATCTAGTCATCTTGGAATAACATCCTCTTCCAGCTTGAAAATCCCCAGAGAATGTAAGGCAAACAGAAGCATAGTAACCAATCTATATTTTCCACAACATCGAGGAAATGGTTCCTCTCTTATTAGTCCCTGCCATAGGCATAGAGGGACTATAGCGATCGATAAATCGTTGACCTCGTATTAGATTGTGCATTGACCACAAATATTTCCATATTATCTATTGTTGGAACCAGGGAAGTGAAAACATTGATTTTTATATAATATAAAGTACCATGTTTGTGAAGATCTGATTGGACAACGGATTGGAGGTCTTATTGTCAGCTTCGTTATTCCCAATGTTATGTATGTTTCCATATCCAAAGTATTTGATCGTATATGGTATTTTTGAATCATATATTTTCTTGTGCATTGCTCGAAGGTGGATTAATGTTAGCATTAGTTCAAATGTTTTCTTTAGCATTTTCTATTAGCTAGAATACATTCTCTAGCATATTACTATGTGTGATTTTTTCTTTATTGTTGCGTGCTTCGAGAGAACAGGCATGCCACGCTGCATTTTTTCTTAAATGTTTGCACAGGGCTACACCCTTCGACGGTCTTGACAGTCTTAAGTGTTTACCCAATAGCTCTGGCACTCTTAAATGTTTATTGTACAGATGTGTTGCAATACAGTTTCGTTCCATTTTTTTGATGGTCGGCATCACTGCTTCAGTGGTCGACGATTGTTCGTTGCTTCGTTCCATAGTTATTGTTCTTGTTTCATTCAACTTTGCAAAGTTGAGGTCCTGCAATTGCAGTTGGACCTCCTTGTGGTTGTTCTTTGGTTTGTTGTTCTTCAAATTTGCAAGTTGTTGGACCTGTTGTTGCGGCTTCTAGTTTTTGGGGTTGAGCTCTTGTCATCCCTTGTTGACGAGTAAGTTTCCTTCTTGTTGCTATTTTTCAATGGTGGGAGTCCCTGCCTTCAGATTCTGTTGCAGACCATCTTTGTCTGTGCTCTTAATTTCTATTCATGGAAACCATGCGTCTTCATCTATCGGCTGTCGTGTCCATAGCTATTTCGAAAATTGCAATGCAAAGGGGTTTTCGAAAAGTAGTTCAGAGCTATGAAAAGAGAACCATCCGTCGGGGTGTAGACCCAGGGAATGCTTTCATTCTGTGGTTCGGAAAACTGCGTCCACCTGTTGTCTTTCTGTTGAGTAAATTCATGGTGTTATTTATTTGCGTTGTTTTTTTTGTTTGGTTCACTTTCCAGTGTGGGTTTGTTTTCTTGTCATCTGCTATGGGGACTAGGGGGGATTGAAGTTGAAAAGAAGAAGGTTGAAAGATACATACGGGGATTGGTACCCAGTTCCGCGCTTGTAGTTTTCCTATTTTGCTTTCCTCTTTTTTTGCTACTTTTATTTATTTTTCCCCCTTTTCTTTGTTTTCATGCAAACTGAAAGTATCTAACAAACATATTCAAAATCACAGTTCAAAAGATGAAAGAAATAATAGATTTTGAGTCGTATGAAATAGATACACAGTCCATTGTGCATGACAACATTGACGTGGTTTTGCATAGCAATGGCCTTTTTAGATTGGATGCATTCTCGTATACTGTAGGGGATTGCCTTTTCGATACATTTCAGGTTCTACTGCATTTTCGGTATTCGTCGACCGATTTGCGCAATGGATTGATAGATTATTTCTTGGGTTGTTTAAAAAATGGTGACATTGAGGCATTGGAGTCCTGTGAATACGAACTGGAATCTGATTTTCTTCGATAGTTGCATGGAATACATGATGTCGCTACGTATTTTTCAAAGATGTGGTTGTCTACATCTCCAGTTCTGCCTGCACATGAGAGGGGGATTTGGGGAGATACATTTTGTATACGGTGGCTGTCTAACTGGCTCAATATATCAGTTGGAATATGTTCATTGACAAGAAAAACAAGATATCTACTATTCAACAAAATTGCATCTGACAATCCATATTGCATCTTGTTCCATGATGCCATTGTTGTCAGTGGTCATTGTGAACCACTACTGTACAAAAAAATGTCCATATGCAATGTTGAAGGACCTCATATTTACTTGTCCCTCATTTGCAAAGACCTTGAATCGCAGTGGAAACGAATTATGCATCGCATAGATTGCCATGGTTTACAGCTGGCAACAAATGTTGTCTCTTGCTATGGAGATAGTATGTTCAATGCAATTTGTTGTTTGGTAGCAACGAAGTTCAATGTGCAGTCGATGTGGATTTACATTGTACAGTCCTTTTGCAATGCAATTATATGCGCCAGCCAACAGGCTTTTAGGTGCTTGCATCAACACCTTTGCCCATATCTGCTAGAAAATATGCTGGCAGTTGGAAGTTGGCAGGAATACCTTGTAAACATGGGGCTTCCATATGAAAAAGGGAATGTGGAGGGTTGCATATTTTGTTTGCAATGGTTGTCTATGATATTTAGAGTAAATATCCAGGTCTGGTCGGCCTTGCCAGATGGCACTATCCATTCCTGGTCTACTTATTCAAATTATGATCGAACAGTTGACATCCTCTCATTGAAAACAGATACAAGACATATCCATTATGAAACTTTGCTTGGACATATCGGTGGTTCAAGGTTGAATGTCCATGCCACCCAAAGCACATCGAATCTGCATAAGCATGCCATGCTTTTTGGTGAGAATGAAACTCCTCCGGGTTGTGATATGGCCATACAGGGCTTCAACAAAAAAACCATGCGTAAAATTCATCACAGTTGTGATGAGGCCATACAGGGCTTAAATAAAAAACGTAGAGTAAGTTCTCACAACTTGAAAAAAATTATGCATCAAATTCGCCCCAGTTGTGATGAGGCCATACAGGCCTTAAACAAAAAACGTGGACTAGGTTATCAGAACCTGAGTCAGAGTGAAATTCATCCCAGTTGCCATCAGCTCATCGTGCGCTTGGGAAAGAAACATAGAGTAAGTTACCACAACTTGAAAAAGGTCATGCGCGAGAGAAAAAAATACATTGCTACGCTTCCTTTTAGAGAGAAACTCACATATCACAATCTAAAGAAATTTGTTCATGCACAACAGAACAAAAACAGGTACGGTTGCATATCCCAGAATGGTCATGCAACTATGACATTTCGTGGGCTAGAACCAACACCATGTAGTACTACTAATGAAAACCAGGAAACAATTTCTACCCATACTTCCTTGCGAAAGAAAAATGCAAGACAGACCTACATGAAACAAATTAAAGACACTCCTTCCATTACATGTGCAATTTGTGAACAATTGGATTTCTCAAAAAACATTAAGTCCTTCACGCCTGATTTGCAAGCAAAATACCTCCACTTGACAGTGCACGATAAACCATTTTCCAATGGCAAAATTTGTCTTCCATGCAAACGGTCGCTTGAAAATGGAAAACTGCCACAGTTTGCAACCCCTGACCAAATAAGATATAATACACCAGTAGCAGATGTAAGTGCACTTACGGAACTTGAGGAGAGACTTGTGTCTCTGCGAATTGCATTTGCTCAAATCAGGCCTTGGGGCTATAAACGACCCCAGATGGGCTTAACATGATCAATTATTAATGTGCTTGTTCAGCTAGATTTTGTGCAAAAAGCCTTGCCACAATTCATTGGCAATACAATGACAATTGTTGTGGCTCTAAAATGACGCTTGCGATACAAAAATACCTATCAGACATGGAAAGTGCATGTGCATGTTGTTATGAAATCATTAAAGGAATTATGTTCCAAGGCACTGTACAAAGCACAAAACATTTGTATAAATGACAACTGGAACAGTGTTCTTGCAGAAGAGGATGGAAACTCTGCAGACACTCTCGAAAATCCTAGTGAATTTGATACAAGTGATGCATAAGAGAATGAAACACTTGCTGAGACATTGGTGCATGGATTCACTGATTCACAGTGCATTCGTGACTTGTAAGACAATATTGTCGAAATTGCACATGTTGAGGGGCAGCGTCCACTTGGAATATTCAAGGACAAATTCACTGAGGAAATGAACTTTCCAACACTCTTCTATGGAGATCCACGTGCCATTGATATTATAGAATGATTCAGTTATCATAAAATAGTCCGATGGGAGTTGCTATATTCAAGTGGTTACTTCTCCTGTCACATAACAAATTTGTTTTTCAAAACAATGCGCATAATAATAGAGCAAGTTCTCTCCTGCATGTGAGTCCAAATAAGAAAAGGCCAGTTACAAGGAAGAAATTTGTTGGCCAAGGATGTGAAGTACAAATTAAACCTAGAAAAAATTCTCAAATATGATATTGGATACATAGATTTCAAAAACATTCGCACCTCTCCTAACTACTTGCAACAAAACAAAAAAATAATTTTTGCAATGATCCGACAATTGGGCCCGCCAGCATTTTCCATCACATTTACAAGTGCAGAGAATTGTTGGGATCCATTGGTAGCTATCGTATCCGACCTGCATAGGAATAGGAAATGTAAAAAAGAAACCGATACACTGGAAAATAATGACATTGACTACCTCATAAGAAAAGACCTAGTGACATGTACTCGCTACT
>SNQJ01S0006351.1:84489-96803 GCA_010110895.2 Picea sitchensis
TGTCAATCATCATTTACTGCTGGTAAAATATGGTAGCGCATAAACAAGAAGAGCAATAGTTGTCTCTTCTTTGCATAAACAAGAAAAATAAGAACCATCTCTTCTTTGCATTAGCAACTATAAGATTACAAAGAGTTCATTATTCTGTAGTTACATAATCCACATCTACATTTGTTGATGCAAAATTAGACTGGTGGAACCTAATTCCACTGTCAACAGTCTTACAGCCAACTATCTATTCACCTACATCCAAATCAAACTGAGAATTTGAACCTGCAGCTTAGTATGCTTAACACTACTCCTTCACCTAGCTCCACATCCTTTTTTAAAATTGAATCCGTAACTTAGGATGGCCAACCCTGCATATGTATCGAACTGCTCAGAATAACCGTTTATGCAGGATATCTACTCAGAGATGGGTTATTAAGTTTCTTTCCTTCCTACTGCAAGTTCTTCAGCCCTGGATGCTCAGAACAGCCATACCTCTTCTCCAGTGCTGAAGCCACCAAGAGCAGGTTGATGACCCCCAGGATTACCCTGAAGGGCTTCGTTAGTCTAGGAAACTATCCAAAGGACATTATCCAAGAGGCTCTTGGTGTTGATATTTGCTCTATTGATTTGGATGATAAGCAGGGGCAGCTCCCTCTACCCTTTGTGGCAGCTGCATCTTTGTCCAAGCTATGTTTCTTCACTGGCTTGTCTTCACTTTACAGGGTTTTCCTTCTTGGGATAATCTACTTGAATGCATGTGCTTATGTCATTTCATGTTATGTTGCTCTTTTACTCATTTTTCATTTCATTTCATCTCATTTTAGGGGGTATATGTTTTGGTTTGGCTATTATTGCTGGCTGTAATCACCAGTCCCTTTGGCCTATTTTGGTCTTTAGTGGACATAAATAAAATTTCCATTTCAATTTCCAATAAATTAGAGAGGCAATTACAAGCAACATATGGATATTTCATTAGTTAAATGATTGGTACATCTGATAGGAAGGTGGTGGCTAGCCAAATGCCAACCTCCAAGTCCCCATTTGATATTCTTTGGAACAATACTAAAACAGTTGGGGAACTGCCCAGTCCATTCCCTTTTGAATACAATAGGTGTGGCAATAAATGATTATGAACGATAACAATCTTATTGTAAACATTAAACACATTATTATTATTTTTTTCTCCATATATTTTATATATCAACAAAATAAAAAAGCCATTCACAAAGCCAGTCAACCCAGCTTTCATCAGACCCTATTAGGTGTGCCAACCAAAACAATGAAAGAAAAGACCCAAGTAAAGGGATATGTCTCGGGGGAAACAGTGAAAGAAAAGAACCCTTCAAGAGTAAGTGTGATAGTGGTACGTGTTGGGGTTACTTCATGGCTTATGGTGTCATTGAATCCATTTCTCTGAGCGCCTTTGTGGAGGGTGCACTTGCTCTTGAGTTACCACTTTCTAAGCGCTACATTTTTCCAATCCCTTAATCTGCCTTTTTATCGTCCTTTTATCATATTTGCAAGTCCTCTTTATAAGGTTTCAAGCTATAGCATCATTGCTTAGGACTGGGGCGAACATGGAAAGGGCAGAGCTCAAGTATGGACCGACTTTTAAGAGTCCTTTGCTGTTTTCTCTTTCTTTCTTTAGCATTATTCTTTCTTTTGCTAGCAATTGCAATCCACCTCTTGGCCTTTAGCCCCTCTTCTCATGGGAGAATGAACCATGACCCATTACCGAAGTTTAGTACACTGTGACAGGCTCTAGGATGGTAAGTGTTGAGTATGGCGGGGAAACAAATTGTTACTCTTGTGAGGGCCCCCCAGTAGTACCCGTTTTCCTTGGGGTGACAACATGGGACTAGGGCACAGATGCTGACCACCAAGGTGAAACAAGGAAACAAACATAACTTCTTGAGCTTATGATCCATTATCCGGCTTCAACCAGTGATCCTCATTCACATGCCTAGTACATTAAGCACAACACTTCGTATGAAAGGACTAACATACCTCATGGAGACGTTGGTTTACCATCTCCCATACACTTGTGTTGACTGGATGTGATGAGCTTGACTGATCCAAAATAGAAGAGACAATCTGAGGGGGGTTGTTGGCTGCTATGGTGGACATGCTGATTGACATCATCAACGAGATCATTGTCTTCATTGTGGGCCATGGGATACGATCTCCTCTAGTTACCCCTAGGTTGGGGGGCTAACAGGTGGAAAAGAGTTTTGGATGACTACTTTGAGGTTTTTGATGACTGCCCATTTCCCTGCCTGGCATGTTGTTGTAACCAACTCCCTAGAGCATTTGAGCTCCGCAACTTGTGTTTTGGTGAGATCTTTGTCAGGGAAGATCTTATTGGGAAGAGAAAACAACTTTCACTTAGCTCTAAGAGCTCGAAGCCAATCAATTGCATACCCAAGCCAAGCCCTATCAAGCTCGGACCCAAGCCAAGCCCTATCAAGGGTGACATCAGGGAGATCCGGATTATCCTTGAGAAATAAGGTTCCTGTTGAATTTTCACTATGCTAGGCTCAAGCATGAGGTTTATTTCATTTACCATGTACTCGAACCATAAACAAATGCAGCTACACCATCCACAAGTGTTGCAATAACCAAGATCACAAGAAGAATTACCATGCACAAGATACAGAAGATTTATCCCGGGAAACCCTTTTATTCAAGGGAAGAAAACCCAACAATCCTTTGCTATATTATCAAGAGAAGATCCCCTAACCATAAACCCTATTGCACACAAGAGGGTGCTTCTACATCCTTGAAACTAGCGCCCAAGAGTGGTGCGCACTTCAGCCTTAAAGGTAGGTCTGAAATTTCCAAATGACAAGTGACAAGTGATAGAGTGTGTGTTTCCTCAATGGGGAAATCACCTCTATTTATACTAGGGTGTGTCTATTGGCACAACAGGGCTGACTTGTAACAATAGGTGTGTCTATTGGCTGACTCAATAACTTAGAAATATAATTAATTATTACAATAAACCTTAATTATCTTTCACATATGGTGGGGCCGACTTGTACCCTTTACATCATAATTAGGGTTACAAGTAAATCTTACACTTAGACAATATAGCAAGGGATCCACAGGTCCACTAGTGCTCAGCCACTAGGGACACGTTCACCTGTGCTCAACCACAGGGACGTCATACTCAACAGATCTCTATCTCAACTGAGTCCATAGGAGAATCATATGGAGCTTGACTCAACTGAGTCCATGATGCAGGAGCATCTCTCCACGCAGTCAGCCAGCCAACCAACCACGTCAGCGCGCACGCATTCAAAGGCTGAAGAGAGGCGCAGCCTCATTTTGAATTTGAAATTCAATGTAATTTAATGTTTTAGGCTGGTGAGCCATAGAAGCCATGCCTCTGTGCAGGCTGTAGATAAGATAGGCATTTATTGTAGATTGGCTTAGATCTAGTTCTGGATAGCGGACTAGACAGCCATTGATTGTAATTTAATAGAGTAGGTGAACCTGGAGGGAAGCGCTAAGAGCCCCTTAGGTAAAAGAGATTTTTAGATCTCATTTGGAAGGAGTCAAGTCTGGTAGAGAGTTGTAGAGCCGAGAGAGCTTAGGAACACCATTGTAAAGATACAGGCATTGTTGCCATTGTTAATATAACAGAGCAGTTTTTCCTGCATTATTCTGTCTTATATGGATGTTTGTGTGTGTGTCCCTTTATATTGTGAATGTATGCTATAGTTGTGCATTTGCAGGGTTTGTTTGATTTCAGGTTGAGGTCTTTGAGGCTTCACACCAGGAGGGTGTGACAGAACGTTGAGGTTCTGATAGCCGTGCACAGGAGGATGCACTTCTGAACTCTGAGGAGTCAGACAGAGACGTGCTGAGGCACAGGATTGAAATCAACAGCTCAGAAGGAAGACCTCAAGGTTGCTGAACACCTTGGAGGTAAGGCGGTGTATGAAAACACAGTTGCAGACAGAATCACTGAGGATTCTGTAGGAGCTCTGCCAAGTGGGCATTGAGCGCAGGCACGAGGTGCTGAGGGAAGGAACTTTGCTGTGAGTTTGGAGAAGAGCAGAATCATTGAAGACTCTGTGAGAAGCTCTGCCAGGAGGGCATCGAGCAAGTGCATAAATGCACAGAAGGAACCCAGAACTACTGAACGTTCTGTGGAAGGAAAAGAGACTCCGCCAGGAGGGCGTTGAGAAAGGGTGTAGAGAGGCGCGAGGAGAAAAGAACTCTTTGAGTTCGGGAGTGAAGAAAGAGTCCACTGAGGGACCTTTACCGGGTTACTGAATACCCAAGGAACTCAGCCATTTAGGTTGCTTGAGCAGGAGAACCAGGAAGGCATCTTATTCTCCATTTGAGGGAGAAGAAAGACAAAATTCCCCAAGGGGTCTGAGCCCGCAAAGAAGCTCAGGAGAGACAGCACTAGCGTGTGCATGAAGAGACTCTGAAGGAGAGCAGGTGAACGAGTCTCAATAGGGAGGCACTTCGCCAAATTTCGGGTTATCTGTGCAAGTGTGAGGAGGTTCGAAGCTCAGGAGGGAGCAGAGCCGTTGATCCGAGGCAGAGGGAGCCGTTGGATCTTCGCGTGACCTCGCATATCGGGTGATCGCGAGTTGAAGTTCCAAGGGAGTGCAACAAAGACCGCGATATCCCGATATGATTAGAACCGTTGATCGTGTGGGACGTGTGTCAAGAAATCCCAAAGAGCGGGGTTCGGAGAATCGGGGTTCTCGACGACAGAGAACGCTTGCATGTTGGAATCGCGATCCGCGATATCCCGACAGTGACGTGGCAGTGTGGGACCACGGGAGCTAGTGGAGTACAAGTGGCATCGGAGATCGGGGATCGGGAAAAAGCAAGTCCTGAGTCCATCGACATCAAGACTCGCTATCCCGCGAGTTCCGAAATCTCGATAGAAGGATAGAAGGTGGAGAGGTCAAGTCCACACGTGTGTCGGAGAATCGGCACATCGGGATTCGGGGATTGGAGTTTCAATTTGTTGACATCGCGAGTAGCGATTTCCCGATAGGGAGAACTCCGATAGAAAGGGGGGGAAAGTCAACGATTGACCCACATCGGGTTTCGGGGAATAGTGAGGCATAAGGTACCCGAACATAGAATTCGCGAGGTCGCGAATTCCGATTTCCCGATCGTTAAGGGAGATCATTAAGGAGTTGCTGTGGGTAAATAATTCCCGACAGGGAATTAGAGGAACATTCAAGTTCTTCGGGCCAAAGGGAAAGAAGGTCCTGAGGAGAGCGATCGTGCTCTGAGGAGTGCGGTTGGCGTCAGTCCACAAGATTACAAAGGCAGGAGACTATTGACTCAACTCTCACAGAGGAGAACGATACACCCATCACATGGGCACACCCAACACTGGGGCACGACTCAACTCAGTTCAGAGGAGAACGATACACCCATCACATGGGCATACCCAACATTGGGCTCCCTCACAGGTTGACTCAACTCAGTCACAGAGGAGAACGTATCTTGGAGAATGTCACACGACGCTGCAATCATCAACACTCCCTCTCAGCTAGGGAGGCATTCTCCACCAGGCCAAGTCTCTCACGGAAGTACTTGAACTTCGTCTTGGCAAGCGGTTTGGTGAAGATATCTGCAATCTGCTCATGTGTGGGAAGGTACTGCACGTGTACTGCTTTTCTCTGTACCATATCTCTGATATAATGGTATTTCATCTCAATGTGTTTCGATTTATTGTGAAACACAGGATTCTTTGAGAGCTTCACACAACTCTGGTTATCACAATGAATAATAGTGGAATCCATCTCATGATCAAATAAATCTGCGAGGAGCTTGCGAAGCCACACTGCTTCACAGACTGCCACACTCAATGCTATATACTCTGCTTCTGTGGTTCTCAAAGCCACAGAGCTCTGTTTCCTACTGCACCAGGAAACCATGGCAGACCCCAAGGTAAAACAACAACCAGATGTGCTCTTTTGGTCCACTGCGCTCCTTGCCCAATCTGCATCGACATATCCCTGCAATCTCATGTCTACACCGGAGGCATATCTCAAGCCATATCCAACTGTGCCTCGTAGATATCTCAATACATGCTTCGCTGCTATCCAATGAGTTTGTCTTGGTTGACTCATAAACTGACTGAGTACATTCGCTGCATAGCATATATCAGGTCTGGTGTTAACCGGATACATCAATGATCCAATGAAATGTCGGTATAGATGTGGATCAATCTCGCCTGAATCAGTAGAAGCCTCGTTCATTTTCTTCAGATCCATCACCATTGGTGCAGGCATGGATTTGCAGTCTGTCATATCGAACTTCTTCAATATCTCCACTGTATATTTTCCTTGACTAAGGAAAATCTCATCAGTCCTCTGCCATACTTCTAGTCCCAAGAAGTAGTGCATCATACCCAGATCCTTCATCTCGAATTCAAAAGTCAATGCTCGCTTGCATTCAACAATAAGTCTTTCTGAACCGGTGAGGAATAAGTCATCAACGTACACGACCAAGATCAGGCACTCGTCACCAACAATGTGATAATATAGGTTTGGATCAGCAATTTGGAAAGCAACAGGCTAATGTCAGGAAACATGAAGAAGAAGAATTTTATGCTTTTGTGGCTTCTCATATGGGTGGAAAGTTATCGAATATCTTTTTTGATTATGGAGCATGTTCACATATGGACTAACAAGAGTGATTTGTTTGTTAGGTGTATCTTGGAGTGTCAGGTAATGCAAAATAAACTATGGGTGGAAGCAGTGTATATAATTGTTTATTTGTTGAATAGATGCCCTACAAAAGTAGTGCAGGAGGTCAGGTGGAATCTTGGTAGGAAAGAAAGCTATAAGTTAGTCATCTTACTACATTTGGGTATGTTGCATAGTTCTAGTTGTGAAAGAGAAAAGGACAAAGTTGGATGCTAAGTGTAGAAAACTGATGCTTGCTGGTTATAGTGACTAACATATGCCTTACTTATTGCTGATGTGGTTACTAACAAGGTAACAATCAATCATGATGTCATTGTGGATGACAGTGCTTGGATTTTTTAGTTTGATATCTGATCTGAATTTTTTGATAGTGGTTGTGTTGAAGCTGAACGTTCAAGCAAAGCACATGGCAAGAAAGTGCTGGTTTAGGGACAACCATTGTGAGTTAGTGTGCATGATGAGTACAATGATGAAAAGGATGAAAATGCTCCAAGGCAATTTAATGGAAGCACTGATTTGGAGGTCATAACTAGTAATAAAAGGCCCAAGTGGTATTGCAAGTCTCTGTAGGATGTCCGGTGGAGGAGCTTTCTCAACCGAGAGAAGAATGGCCTAGCAAAAGATCACATGGGGGGGTATTCATCAAGTTTATTTTCCTTATTGGTTGTTTTAGTAAACTCTTCAGAATATTCTGTTGTTGAAAAGGATTAGTGAAAGAAAGTCCTCAAGGAGGGTGAAGGAAAAGTTGATTATGCAACGAAGCAGGATATTGCTTTCCTTTGTGGCAATTGCTTCTCTACCCAGGCTATGTCTCTTTATTGACTATCCTCCACTTTGTAAGGTTTTCCTTCTTGAGATAACATACTTGTATGCCTATGTTAATGTCATCTGTTTTCTGCTGCCCTTGTTTATTTTTCATTTCATTGCATCTTATTTTAGGAGGGTCTTCTGTACCCCCCTTTTTGTTTGGCTATAGCCTATTATTGCTGGTTGTAGTCACCAGTCCCTTAGACCTATTTTGGTCTTTAATGGTCACTAACACAAATTTCAATTTCAATTTTAATTTCTGTTCCAATTTGCTATTGTGTGAATCTATAATGTGTATGCAAATTCTGATCACATATGGGTGGAAGGTAGCGAGGCAATTTTTGATTAAAGATGGCTTGGTAGAGATGTTGAGAAAGCTAAACCAATGGCTTATAGAAGTAGGAATACATCAGTAAATCGTAAGGCTTTCTTTCTTACCATTATGCCAACATTTGATGCATCTCACAGAAGAAATTTCGGTGAATAAAACTTAATGTGAAAATCATTCTGTAGTTGGCTTTACTTCTTTCAACTCCGTCTGCACAAACTAGGCCTTTCATCTTATTTCCTCCCATCCAGTTCATTACGTTTATATATCAAACTTCATTACTGGTGCATAATGGCAGCCATCCAGTTTGTTTTTTGTTTAGTTTTTTCAAATGGACCTCTTAATGCAGCTGTCACGGGTCCCGTGATTTTGTGGATATGGCCGGTTCTGCTAACTGTTAGGACTGTTAATTGAAACTCTTGGATCTGTTATATGTTTTGAGATCCTTAATGATACTGGATCCATCTGCTGGTAGCTGTTTGTTCTGTTGTCTTTCTGTTAACCGTCAGTCCTATTTGGTGCTGTTAATGGTTATATTCTGAAGGATCTATTATTGGGGTTGCTATTGATTTTTTTGACTGTTCCTAGTGGATCTAAACATCTATGGCTTTGTACTTATTTCTCTCTTCAATATAAGAAAAAAGTAGACGAAATTTATTTCAGTTTTGTCTTTAGCAGTGCATGCTGTTTTGGCAGAGGTTCCCTAATCATTGGTAATATTCTCTGAAAATTGTCTCATGTATCTGGTATGAAGCATAGAATTTTCACATTTTTGGTATTCTTAGCTGCATTTTAAATTCTTTATCTACTTTTTGGGCATTTTGGGTAATCGACTTGAGCATCTATACTAATGGATAGTTGGGGAGATTGATGTTGGCATCATTTTTGGATTCAATTGATAACAAAGTGTGACACTAGGGGCCAACTGATTTTAGACTTGCAAAATCAAGTTTGTTTATGCCTTGACATCTTTTGTTTTTGTGAAATTTCATTTCCTACTTTCCATAACTGCTCTCATCATCTCGTGGATATTCTCAATTCTGAGGCCTAGTTTAGCCTGGAAGTGTGACAGCCATTGAATTGGCTTTCTCATATCAGGGATTCCCCTCATCATATATCTAGATTCGAATGCTTAGCTTACTCTGTTCACTATGTTTTCATGATTAAGATGATTGTCAAAGGATATTAGTATTACTAGTCTTGTTACTTCTTCCAGAAAACAAATAATTATATATAGACTGTACACTCCAATGCAATAGAGTAACATTGGCACTTCTCCAATTTTATAGTTCATTTTAGTTATAGAATTCCAACTAATGCTAATCATCTACCTTACTATTGCTTAAAATTGAAGACAGGTTAGTTACACTGGTGATTGAATTGTGTTTGCTAGGGTGTACAGAACCTTCAACAGTTTGGTGCAGCTCTAAATAATGGCCGTTGCTATAGTGCATATGCAACTCAACATTTCTTTGATGCTGGGCAACCGACTGCAGAAACTCATCCACAGGTGAAACTTGATGCCCTAAATCTTGGCACTGTTTATTTTTTTGCTTTCTTCCTTGTGTTGTTTTTGTGTCAATGCTTCTTTCTACTGTCTTTTTTTCCATGAAAAGGTCCTGTCGTTTTATTGAAAAAAAGTGTACATTCTGCAGATGCTTGTAAACAGCGTTCAAAACTATGAAAGCACTGAGGTGCATACAGTGAAAGACATGAGCCCTATGTTGGAGTATAATGCTCCAATAAGGAGTCCTTTATTATAATATGATAAATTTAATGGTGACTAATATTAGTATGTCAGGCATAATTAATTAGGTGGTTAGTTTGTACAGGTAGTGCAATTACCCAATGAATGAAATGAAAAGGGAAGCACTCCCATTGTATCAATTGACTTCATTGTAATAAAAGGATATATTTTACATGAGTTCATTTCTATCATGTCTTCAATCTTCCTTGTTTGCTTATAAGTTTAACATAGTGTCAGATCAGAAAGATTCAAAGTCCAAGAATAATGCAACGTGATTGAATGTCAGTGTGATTGTGATCCAGACATGTAGGTTCTAGGAGAAAGACGAGTTTATAAGGCTAGTGATTTTAAGTTGAAATTTGTTTATTGATTGAAGGGTTATTTATAAATTTTACAAAGGTGTAGAGTTTATTGTAAGAAAAGACAAAGCCACCGTGGTCATGTTGCTGTGAGAAGCCAATATACCAATCAAAGAGAGGAAGTCATTGTATCAATCAAAGATTTGAAACCGCCACCACAAGACATGAAGAGGAGCCACTGTATTTGCTGCTAGAAGCCAATAGAACAGCCGTATCATTTCTTTTTTTGTAGAAGCCAATAGAACAGGCGTATCAAGGAGGAGTAGCAGTATCAAGTTAGATTTGAAGAAGACCTAAGGAATAACCACTGCCAAATCCATTATACAGCCATTGTAAGAGATATATGCAAAGAACCCTAAGCCAAGAAGCACCTAACCAGACCTGTGTGAGGAGATATATGCCTCAAAGTGAATTGATTGAGTCTCAGTTTGATCAGAGAAGTGCCTAACCAGACATGCGTGAGGAGATATATTTAGAGACATATCCAGAGGTGCCCAACAAGGACATATTTATGAAGAGACGACCTGTAGTCTAGAGTAGAGTAACATCATTACATCTGCACAGAAAATACATAGATTGCAGAGAGAATGTTGTATGAATTTCAGAGGAAGATTGTGATATACCTGGAACAGTTAATAGAACAAGCAAATATACTGCGCAAGTAACAGGAACATCAAATATAGAGCTGAAATATAGAGCAGAAATAGAATATTGATATCACAGAAAACTTAGTTCACTTACATCTTCTAGGGGGCAACCTCCAGATGAGCAGAGCTCTCTTACAATAATCATCAACCACTTACCATGGAGAGATGCATTCTTTAAATACAGTTCAGAACTAAAAATACCACGGGCCAATACCACGGGCCGATACCAAGGGCCAATACCATGTGTTATCCATAACTACTTTATAACATTCCAGTAACCAACCTCCTAACTATTTGTGGTCCCAATAATAATGAGGGTTGACCACTTATTACAATGACAACTAACTAATGACCAACTACGAGGGGTTAGGGACGGATCCTAACATGCCCTCCCCCTTCAAAAGCAGCTTTGTCCTCAAGGCTGAAGATGCGGAAACTGTTGTAGGATGGTAGCTGGTTCCAACGTTGCATCCTCTGGAGATGTGTCCTTCCATCTGATCAACACTTCTTTGATAGTTCAGCCCCGCAAATGAGGCTCTCGCATGTTGAGGATAGATTCGGGCTGCAGCCAAACAAAGCCTTCTTCATCGAGTTCAGGTGGGATGGTTTGAACTTGACAATTCTGACCCACCACTTTCTTCAAACAGGAAACATGGAACAACGAATGTATTTTGGAGGCAGCTAGAAGTGAAAGTTTGTAGGCAACTGGACCAATGTGTTTGAGAATCTGATAGGGGCCATAAAATTTGGGTGCCAATTTGTGATGGCCCTGAGCTTTGAGTGATGTTTGCTTGTAAGGTTAGAGTCGGAGAAACACTTGATCACCCTCTTGGAAAACCCTTTCGGAGCGTTGTTGGTCAGCTTGTTGCTTCATACGATTTTGGGCCATGTGGAGGTTTTCCTTTAGAGCCGCAAGGGTAACTGCCCTACCTTGCAGCAACTTGTCAATAGCTTGGACCTTTGATGTTCCTGGAAGATAGGAAGTTATTGCAGGGGGTTGTTGGCCATACACCGTTTCATACGGTGTCATTTTGGTGGTTGTATGATAAGAAGTGTTGTACCACTATTCTACCAGTGGTAACCATTGCACCCATTGATGTTGTTTGTCTGAAACAAAACAACGCAATTAAGTTTCCAAACACTTATTGACCATTTCTGTTTGGCCATCTGTCTGTGGGTGGTATGCTGTGCTCATGTTCAATTGCGTGCCTTGTAATTTGAACAATTCTTGCCAAAAGGTGCTGGTGAAGGTCGGGTCACGGTTGGATACAATGGATGTTGGCATGCCATGCAGCTTGAAAATTTGATCAATGAAAACTTGTGCACTAGGGCTTGCGTAAAAGGGTGTGGTAAGGCACAAAAATGTGCATACTTGGAGAGGCGGTCGACCACTACCATTATGACTGACTTGTGTTACCTGCTTTGGGAAGGCCCACTATAAAGTCCATGGCGATGTCAGTCCAAATAGAAGCTGGAATGGGTAACGGCTGGAGAGCTCCAGGGGTCTTGACAGTTTCACCTTTATGGCATTGACAAATATCACATTCGGTGACAAAGGTGAGGATATCCTTGTTAGAATTAGGGCAGTAAAGCTGAACATAAGTGTCCTTTTAAATTTCAGTGAGAATAACAACTAGATCTTATATTCAGAAAACAAATCTACACTGCTTGAACAGAGAAAACAAACATGTGTGCTCAGATCTAAGCTAGTTTAGATATAGCTAAAAAGTAGATCTAGAATAA
>SNQJ01S0006351.1:104979-151666 GCA_010110895.2 Picea sitchensis
TTGTGGGTGAAGCAACTTGACAAAGAACCTGACATAGAAGCCATTTCATTGGATAACATTGACACCACCAGTCAGTGGAGGGTGGAGATTCAGGAGCCTGAGATGGAGGAGGCCCCCGGGTGGTTGGAAGAGCATGCAGGTAATTTGATGGAGGAGGGGGCAACAGAGGAGGAGGAGGAGGAGGACGATGCTCCACTTCCAGTGGATACAGAGGCTGAGGAGGAGATTGGACTTCCAGTGGATCCAATGCCACCACCACCTCCACAGAGAGCCATACCTGGAGTTGGACTTGGGTTTGTTAGGACTGGGAGGAGGCAACACACTTTTCCTTCCACCTCGTCCCCATCACTTACCACCTCAGAGAGAGCATCTGGAGCAGTTGGAGCTTCCACTCCAAGCTCATCTAGAGTACCTCCACGACCACCTACTGCTTCCAGAGGAAAATTTGTGCTCTTTACCCGTAAAAGGGCTAGAGCAGCAACAACACTACGACATAGAGGGAATCAATGATTTGGATTCCTATGATCTATCATTTTCATTTTATCATGTACTATTTAGTATCTAGATGCCTCACGATGATTCATCTCACGAGATACATTTATTTTGATCTGTTGATGTGATTTTGTATCTACTATCATCCTATCAGGAACATGTTTCAGAATTTTCAGTTTAGTAACGATATGTGACCACTTGACATCTTATGCATCTTATTTATTGGTTGTATTTTCATATTTATGTAGCAAAGTGTTTATTTGATGTTGTTGTTGCTTTACAAGTTTAAAAAATTGAAAAAAATGATTGTTTTTGTATTTTTTTGAGGTCTTGCGACATATTCCAACATTTTCCACCGATGTCGCCGAGAAGTTATATTCTGGACCCTCGCCGACACTTTCCCTGACACGACATATACAACATTGACAATAAGTGCTAGCTGATATGAAATTGCAGCAGTTAATAAGTTTACAACAGCAATTGATAAAATGTAACAGCTGCAACAAATACACCTCATAAAAGCTTGAAAAGACAATGAAAAGATGGCATTGACTATGTAGAATGATAATAACTTGTCACAAACAATTTCTGAAATGATTAGCTAGCAATTAATGTTGACTATGCAAAAAATTTGCTGCAATTAGATGGCTGTAGCAAACATTTATAACAGCAGCAAATATGTTAGTGATCTAGGCTAAACTAGGGTTAGAGATAGTTAGTAAAATCTTAGGAGAAAAGTGTTTGAGTGTTTGATCAATCCTTCAACAAGAGAGAGGCAAGAACTAGTGCCTTCTAGGGCTTATGGAGTCAAAGTGGACGGTTTCTTCTAAGGCTGCAAATCAATTTATGATAATGCACAAAAGTATAAGAGGGAAAATGCATAGGAGAAGTAGTGACTTAAGTCCCCCTATGCATTGACCTCAAGAGACAAGATGCTAGGGTGTAGGCAATTATAGGCCCTAGCACCTTGCTCTCCTTAGGCTTCTTATGGAGTAAATCTTATGCAAAGATAACTAAGTCAAAATCCTTAGAGTGCTAGCAATTTAGGGCTCTAGGGTTTCACTAGTCACTAGATCAATTCAATGAAAAGCTTGGCAAATAGAAAGTAAGAAAGTAGCAATTTAAGTTCCTTACTTCAAACATTAAGCATACCATGCAATTTCATAATCTTGTATGAGCAAATAAAACCATACACAAACCATTCAATAGATGACAAAAAATGTAGATTTTACTTGCACCAAGAATAATCATGAGAATACCATGGAAGATGACCATAAAAACTTCCAAGATTGATCCAAGTTGCAAAAGATAGCCTTATACAAGAGTGCGCCTCACAATTTCAGCCAATAGCCCTCATTAGGGCGCAAATTTCAGACCTCTTGTCTTGTATGATAAGTTGTGATGTGTAAAATGAGAGTACTTTATGTTTATTTATACAAAACTTTGACCTTTAATTCATTTTAGATAAAAAATAAGCTCAACTTGGCCAATTTACAATAAAATTCAAATTTGACATAATTAAAATTAATTTGCATCTAAAGACACCTCCAAGGGTGACATCATGCCCTTCTAGGGTGACGTTGAGGCCTAAAGGTGGAACGTTGAGCTAAAAATGTAGGGCACTAGGCTTCCAGAAGCCCCAGATGATGCCCACACATGCCACCAGGCTCATAAATGCCTCCAAACTGAAACCCTAGCTCTGGATGATGTCTAGGGCTATGATGGTAACGTCTAGGGCCCTCAAGGGCTAACGTCTATGTGGAAGAGCAAGGTCCCCCTTGTTCTAGGTCTGCCAGGGTGCCTCCAAAGGCCCGGTGCAAATCTTCAATTTCTTCTTACTCTTGGTTGGGGTTGCAACATCCATCTGTGGGATTTAATCCCTCATGAAGGTTCGAGCTAGTCATTCCCTCATGTGTACCTGTCCACCGAGCAAACTCCTGCAACAAAAAGAAGTACGCCCTCCAGGGGTTCATAAGTCACAGGGATCATAGCATGTAAATCACATCCAATAATTAAATTACCCAAACATGTGCATCAAACCCCCCTTAACCCATACAAATGCTCAAAGATGTTATGCAATTTGACAAGTTAGGTTTGGAGAAGGTCTCAGGGTGTCCTATTGGGCTAACCTCTCTTAAATCTGGGGTGTTTCCTAGGTGGGATCTAATCCAAGTCATGTAAGTGTATGAGGTGGCATGGGGTAAGTATTTGGGCACGGGGTGCATGTAATAACAGGGAAATGTAAAGTCTTACCTGTGGGTGCCTTTGTAGAGGGCGAGCTGCACTTTTTCATAAATGCAATTGTTTCCTAGCCCATTTATTGCCCTTTATTCTTAGCTTTATTTCTTTTGATCTTTTGCTTTTGTGCTTCAAAGGATTAGTTGAGGGCCACTGCCATGGCTTGATGACTAAAGATGACAACGTTATCCACAAACATTTCACGGAAATGAGAAGGCTGGCTCGTGATGAGACCCCCTTTCTCTTGGCTATGCTACCAAGAGCCACTACCTTGGTTTGGTGACCATATAGGTGGTAGTGTCATACCGCTACATGCCCATGGTCATAATAGGCCGACTCGTGATGAGACCTCCTATCCATCAACTAGTACCGTGAGTGTTTATGTATCTTATGGGTCCCCTTTTCTTATTGAGAAACTTTTCACTGCTTTCTTGGGGATCCCTCGGCGAAACATATCAAAGGTTTCAACATTGGCTTTTAACTCTTGCCAACTACTTTTACCATTTGGGCTTTTAGCCCCTTCTTCCCACAAGGCAAGGTACAACCCTTCCTAGTGTAGCCAATCCCAATGACCAAACAAGGATAGGGGAGATGGAAGGAATAACGATGGAAAATGGTAAGTATGGAGGGGACGGACGATGAATTTTCACAGATCCACCCAGTAGCAACCCATCCTAAAGGGAAATCAACTTACCAGGGCACCATGTTACCCTTCCAAGTATGAACGAGGCAAAGACCATAATTTCCAATCAAACGTCATGAAATGAAGAAGGATTCAATACAACATATTCAAGTGCTTCAAAAATCAGAGTGATACATACCATGATACCCTGACTCATTACCTCATGGAGCAAGACCCATCGCTACTTCAGGACCGGGCTGGTGGGATGGATACTACTGCTGGTGATGAATGGACTGCACTGAAGAAAAGAGGGGCCCTCCGGGGCCATGATTAAGTCGTCTGGCTCTCGGTATTCCATGTCTAGGACCTGTGGGCCTTGAGACGTGATCTCCTTAGTTATAAAAAATCACAAGCAATCCACCCAAAAAATGCGTTGAGACTAGTATATTATAGGGGTAAATTATCAACAACTTTTGATGGTTGAAATGCAAGTTATAATCAAAGTAAGAGAGTTTTTTGCTGCACTCTAATGGCTGTAGCCTTTGTTTAGATCTAGATCCAAGAAGACTAAGTAGATCAAGACGCCCTAGAGGCTTTAGTCACCTCAAAGCATCAACAATAGATTCCAACTTGAACAATATCAATATCTTGTTAAAACACATTTGCCAAAGCAAACAATTTATATCTCCAATGCAAATTTCATATTAGTGCCTTTAAAATTTGGGTGAATGGAGTCTTGAAAGCATGAGTTAGATCAACAAAATCCCTAGGGGTGTAAATCCTCTTACTCCCTAGGGCATGCAAATCAAACTAAGGTAAATCAAGGAGGGTGTACACCCTTGTACTCCTCCTAGCAACCTTGCAATGAAAGACTTGTAAAACTAGAAAATGAGATGAAGCTTAATGGAGGGTGTATGCACTTATACTCCTCCTAGGGTTTCGACCAACAATAACTATGAAATAAGCAAGAAGAATAAACAATTGCATATTTTCCTTATCAATTCCAAGAGAGATGCAAGAACAAACCCTAGTTCACCAAGCAAATTACCATTCATAAGCAAGAGAAGAATTCTCCAAGAGGTGCGCACCACCTTAGCTCAAGCATTCACCAAGAGATAATCACCAAAAATCATTTGCACAAGAGAGAGATACCAAAATGCCCAAGTAGGGCGCAAATTTCAGCCAATGTAGTCTTCTCACAATGGGAGAGTTGTGATATGAAAATGAAATGAATTGATCTCTATTTATACAAATCCCACTACAAGTGTTTGTCCACTGAAATTTAGGGTAAACCACAAAGTAAGGGGACAACAACCCTTACTTTGCCCCTTTACAATATAAAATTCAATTTAACTTTAAGAAATGCACAATAGAAACCCTAAAGTGACGTCATACCTCTTCTAGGGTGACATTTTGGCACTTTTGCAAATCGTTGCAGTGGAAAGTGAAAGTCGTTGGGCTCTCTAGGGCCTCCCTCTCATGCGCTAGGCCTTTCTCCTCCAAGTCAAACCCTCATCCATCAAAACGTGCCAAGTGTCAAGTCAACCTACACCACCACCCCAACCCTAGCCCTAGGGTGACGTCAAGCTCCTCAAAGGTGAGGCTTTAGCCTCGAGAAAATCGTTGGGCTAGAAAAGGGTTGGGTTAGGTCCTCCAAGGTGTCTCCTCAGGCCTCCAAAGCCTGTCATCGTCGTCTGGTGTGTGGGCCATGACCTGTGGGCTTCAAGCCCCAAGGAAGCTCATGCTAGGCTTGTTCTTCCAAATCTTTCCACCAACTGGGTTTTGCAAAAACCATGAATATGCTCTCCAAGGATCTCAAGTCAAATGCATCACGATAAGTAAATTAAACCAATAAAAGAGCCATCTAAGCATGTACATCCAAACTACCTCATTAAAATAAACAAGTGCTCAAAGACTCTATGCAATTTGCCAAGTTTAGGTATGGGAGGGTTGACAAAACGACTTATTGGGTGAATCGTACCTCAAGTTTAGGAGTGTTTCGCAAGTGGCCCCCTCTTTAAGACATGTGGACAAAGTGACATGGATGGGGGGCAAGACTCTTGGACATGGGGTTCATGACATACAAGAGACCATAGTATCTCATTTATGGGTTCCTTTGTAGAGGGTGTGTTGTTTCAGCTTGGGATCAACTATGATATCCTAATTCAATAGGAAGCAGACTTTCGTGGTACTTAGCTCAATATAGGCGGAATACATGGCAACCAATATTGCTAGTTGTGAGGTCATTTGGCTTCGCAAGTTACTTGCAGAATTGTTTGATCAAGAGTTGGGTCCCATGGTTATTTATTGTGATAAACATAGTTGTATCAAACTCTTTTAGAATCTAGTGTTTCATGACAGGTTCAAGCACATGGATATCAAATATCACTTCATACGAGACAAGATTTAGAAGGGAGTAGTGAAGCTCCAATATATTCCCATAGATCAATAGGTAGTTGATATTTTGACGAAGCCCTTAGCGAAAGGGAAGTTTGAACCATTCAAAGGTAGACCTAGTTTGGTGTAGAATTCCTTTCTCATGAAGAGGGAGTGTTGAGAAATGTAGCTCGAGCAGGGACTTTGCAGAGGTTTCAGTTTGAACGTGCAGGAAGTGGTTCAAGACATTTCGTTGGTGACCACTTCGGAAAAGTGGTCACTAATTCTATTTTGTAATTCACTTAGAATAAAGTGAAATATCTTATATTTTTTGGTTGATTCTAATAAAGTGCATTTAATGCATATATGGCTTAAACTAGATTTAATCTAAACCGTACATCTCAAAATTAGATTAGGGTTTGACAAAAGCATAAATAAGATAAGATAGAGAGGTATTTTTCACGGTTGAACAATTGAGCAGGTTGAGAGACCAAAGGAGAGAAAACAATGCACAACATGAAGTGGATCGACTTGCAGGTTTCAACAAGTTGAAAAAGAAGTTGTGCAGCAGTACGTATCTTTATAGCGGATCTGTACTGTTGTATGGATCCGTAAAACGATGGTACACCAATCGTACAATAGGTCGTGCAACTGCTGTCTTTCCTTTATGTGCAGGTCGTACTTTCTCTGCAGGCCTTACAATTCAATTTGAGGTGATTTTATAACTATGTAGCTGCTGTTTTAGCAGCTTGTTTAGGTTGCCTTGTAAGCTTTGAATAAAGAATGACAAGATGATTTTTAAGAAGAAATTACCTGTGTGTGTGTGTGTGAAACTGTTTTATGCTTCTGCTATTTATGTTTTCAGCTATTGTGTGATTGTTGCTATGATCTGAAATTAATTTCAGCATTAAATTAATTTCAACAATTTATCTATGAGATCATAAGGACAGCGGTCACCTAGGGTTGGGAATTTTTACAATATGAAAGAACAAGAAGTTGTGAGAAGAAGAAAAAGGACATGAGATTCTTGGACATGAACAAAGAGGTAGTGACAAGTTGATTGTCACGAAAGAGAATGGCATAGAAAAAAACAAGAAAAAGTGAAATGAAGCCACAAAGCAAAAGCGGAAGAAGCATAGTGAAAGTGAAGGAGAGAAGTGACAACAACAAGCAACGTAAATATATGTAGTGAAAAATAATACCGTGTGTCAAAAATTAAGATGCAGAAGTAAATGAAGTGAATCCATAGGAAATGAAATCCCTAAAAGTTCGGTGATCCTTTTGGCTAGTGTTGTTTTAGTGATGGAAAAGAAGATGATCATGGAACTATGTTTTTAGAAGGGCTGGATTAGCCTCAAATGAAAATGTATTTGAAATTTTATGTACTTGAGACAAATGGTGATGCAATATGTAATTGATAATATAATGACCTGTTAAGGCAAGCATACCTCCATTGTTGATGGTTTGTGGTAAACTAAAACCCACTTACAACAAATGAAGGGTTGTGATCAACCAAAAAGCACTTGGTGTAAACCACTTAAGAATTGTAATGGTTGAGGGGAACCCACAGAAAGTGGAGATATGGTTAAGGGTAAGCCAAAGAAAACTCGGGATGATCAATGAATATTGAGGGGGAGTAAAAGCTACAAGTATAAAGGTTTGTGATTCAAGAATTGTTGACAAACCATGTATAAGAACAAGTTTCCTACAAAAGTATCTGGTACAGTGGTTGGGAACCCATGTATTGCAATAGACGGTGATTTTTTTATATGGACATCGATATAGTGGTGTTTATAATTTTTGTAGGTACAAGATCCAGTTAAAAGGAATCATAAATATGAAGATTGAAGAAGATTGAAGGCATAGACCATAGAAGAAGTAGATGAAAATTGGACCAGTTGAAGAGATAGAAGATGATTAATGAATTTTGAGATAGCAAGTATTTGTTAATGGGGAGTATGAAGGATTAATTCCTACTTGTGATTAATAATGTCTAAATTATATGATTGAATTGTAATTAAGTAGACTGCACATAATGTTTACTTATGAATCAAAGTTGAGGACAATAAGATAGGTTAGGGATGAGGATTTCATAGAATCAGTTGAGAGTTTCATGGAGAGATTATGGGAGATAGTTATGCAGATGATTGAACTGAATATCTTATTATGACACATTGTTATGGTCACCTATTCTATATAAAGGGAGGTATTGTACAATAGAAATACACGCAAGTATTGAAATGATCGAATAGAATTTCCTTTTCAGGGGTTTCTTGAGTATAAATTCCCTGTGCCCCTTCCTTGATATATGTTTGAGTGTATTTGTTGCTAAATATTAAACCCAGCAATCATATGCCACATAAAGGAAATAAATAAAAGAAAGGGAATTGTATTTGCATTAAGAGTAAACATTTCTGTTTAAAGAATTAATGAAAAATGAGAAAGGACTTTGAAAGCAGTGAGTGGATTTCTGCATAGAACTACAATCAGCAAAAAGCCTCATGAAGACAGATTAGAGAAGGTTCCTGTTGGTGCACCTGCAGAAGACAATCCTTATTGTTGAAGAGCATCGGCTGCTTCCCGCTGCATTAATATTATGATCTAAACATATGCAAAATTTGTAAGTATTTCATCATGGAAAAGAACAGCTTCATTTCAAGTTGCATGAATGTAGCTGGAAAGAATTACTGGAGTGGCTAGCAGTGAAACTTACCTCAGTTATCCTAATGATTATACTGTTCCTCGTTTGAGTGGCGATCTGTCAGATACTCAGGCAATTGTAGACAAGATACAAGTAGTTTAACTCACTTTTCCAAAGGTTTTTGTCCATTATCAAGCTTTTCTCTTTTCTCTCATAGAGATAGATTCCGTTTAGAATACAGTGGGATTACATGTCTTGAACATAAAATAATGACGTCAGTTTTGTTAGAGTTCCAAAAGAATGTATTATGATTGTTCCTATAGCCATTTCTAAGGCATTTCCCTATTGCTGGTGTAGTATTTGGAAATTTTAATGAAATAAAATGTCCCAAAAGGTCATATTTTTTTGGTAATAGATTGGAAACTGTGAAGCTCTGAAGAGACATTTGTTGTCTCTTTACAGCGTGGACATGAGACACTCTAATATATGCATCAAGATCAACAATAAGCGGTAGTTTTTAACAAGTCGTTCTATTATTGTTTTTTAGCTTGTATTTTTGGATGCTATTTTCACACTGTACTGTTGTCTTCTTGTGATTTTGGTTCTCAGTGATGGACAATTTGCAGATCTAAATGGATTGATTTATTGGTTATGTAATAGAAGACATGCTGCTTTAGTCTTCAATGGGCATACTGGTGTTAGAATTGAATTAGTCAGTACTAAAGTTTCTGTTATAATTTAACTGTCAAAAGGACAAGCTTTCTTTCCTTGTACATTCTCCAGGGTTTTATATACATTATTGGCAGGAGTTTTTGGTCCCATTTATTACTAACTGTTTTGTTTTGTTTTAATTTCATATTCTAGGTGAAACTTGGTATGCACTCTTGAGTGTTTTGTTAATGAGTATCTTCTGACATTTTTACAGGAAGAGATATGGCGGGGACAAGTTGCTGGTACTTATGCAGCTTTAAATACATTCAAAGCAGATCAAACATTTTCAATCAGTAAATTGCATATGGTAGGTTGATAGTCATATCTTTTCTAATGCCATTGTCATTGGCGTTATGATGGTTTCTTTTGCAGCTATATGCAGCTCCTAAAACAGTTCAGACACGTACTATTGATAGAATATTTGAAGATGGTCAATGTTTTGGCCTCTTCTAATGATATCCTGGAATCAAAGCATAATATTGATATTTGAAGTCACATACACAGTTAGTTGGCGTAATGATATTTTCTGCTTTAGCACATATTTTGAAGTTGTTTACAGGGTTTAAATCCTTGCAAAGTTGATCTTCTCTTACACCACCCAATGCCCTTCAAAGAACATCCCGTGGTAAAATGTCTACGCTTGAAAGCAAGAAGATGGTAATGATATGTCATTGGGAGATTTGGAGCAATCGGCAGTCCAAGAATATTGCCATGTTAATGATTGAGGGCTTGCTGCTTAGTTCATTGCTGCAAACTGTTGGAGCATCTACTATCAACTGTGCGATACTAGGAGTCACAGTTTAATAAAGTGACTTTAATGTGTAATAAGGATCATATTATGTTAGGTGACAAACTATAGATTGATAAGATGTTATTAGTGATGGTAGTTATGTTAGGTAGATAAGATATAGATCGATGATGCAAACATAGGAGAAGCCCTTGAAAGACGTAGATGAAGACCTTCGACATACTTGCATATCATTGATAGAAGCAGAGAAGATCCTTCATTTAGGGCGAGGGAAGAAAACGTCCATAATACAAGACACAAAACATACATGAAGACATTATGCAACCTAGACATATGTGCAACCCAAAATGTAGGCCATGAATGGTCGCAAATGAATTGTTGCATGATACCATTTTATGAGGCCCTGGTATACAGAAATATGGCAATGATATAGATAGGACCTCAATTTTCTATACTTGTACGTTATGATCCAACCAATATATTATTGACCATATCATACTTGTATCTATATCATATAATACCAAAAAATCATGTATTGTATGTGTTACCGCAAAATCTGTAATCATCAAAGTGTTAAAGTCCTAAGCACCTGGATGATAGATTTGGGTATCTAGGGGGTTGGCCACTGTCACCTCACCAACTCCCCTCTACTCTTCAGGTCGACTCTCCTCCGACTCAAGGGAGGCTTTCCTAAATGTTGATTTTGAAGCTTCAGGAGGTATTCCCACAAGAGGCCATGGTGTCGGGCATGTGGGAATCTTTGTTGGCACCAGATTACTCTTTTGTTTCAGTGAAAACGCCCTTGGAATGAGGCTAGGGCCTCATGGTCTTGTTGGTGGGCTTGTGCTGGGGTTTCACACCCACAAAGAAGAATTAAATATTCTAATTTAATGTTGAGTTTAGTGAAGGGATCCTTAGAGTAAGCTAAGGGCTTCTAATCTCACATTAGACTCCTATAAAAGGAGAGGAGGAGATTGTGACATCTCATTGTGACATTATGGAGTTAGTATAAGTGAGTAAACACTTGTGCTAGGGAGCATGACAATTTAAACAAGGAAATTTCTGCAGCTAGGCAATCTGGCCTAGGGTTTCTGGTCATTTTATTTTTTGTTCTTGGCGGGAGATTGCATGTGGGAGGCAAGGAAGGCCGAACGTGTGAGAGAGAAGATTGCAGTTGAGAAAAACAAGTCGCACATGTGGTATGGACCACACGTGTGGACCGTACAAGTCCGTACCACAAGCCGCACGTGTGAGGACAGAAAGACAGTCGTACGTGTGAATTTTCTGAGGTAGTTTTGAGGCTGCACGTGTGAATTTCTGGGAAAAAAAACATGTCCGTATTGACTGACGTTAGCAGGCCGTACATGTGACCTGTAGCAGGTTTGCAGATTGGAAATTGTTCCGGGTAATTTGTTGAGTTTGTATTCACTGAAGAGGAATGGGTTTTCCTCAGTTTTTGGTGATTTTGTTGATGTGGAGAAGGCTGATTTTTGCCTTTAGAAAATTCTGAATTTGACATTTACAGAGCAAAAATTTTTGTGTCTCAAGTGCATGGATGATTTATCTCAGATCTTGTTGTTTCCACTGTTGTAATTTTCTGTCATAATTTCAGTGTAAAATTGTTCAGTGATAACAACTAGGGTTTGTTATTCCCATTTTGTGGGATAACTGAGGAGATTATGTCTCGAGGCTCTTAGGTTGCAGATATGAGTGTCGAGAGACTTCATGACCAACAATGTCGACTTGCATAGATGGAGACCCTTCTCACCACCATAGAGGTCAGGATTTTCAGATGGCATCCACAACACCTGCTGGCTTTCGAGAGGCATTGGGCCTTGATCCATGAGGTACAAGTCAGGTATTATTGTGAGTGTCATTTCAATATTTGAGGCATTTGAGTATGTTGTATCTTAGATTGCTTTAGATTTCATGACATATGCTTGGACAATATGCCTTTTGCCCTGTTTCACCTTGGTGGTTGACATTGTGACCTAGTAAGTAGTCTTCCTCGTGAATGGGTTTACTACTAGGAACTTCCTTGAAGAGCCATTGTACCACTCTCGACCATACTTACCACTTTTCATCACTTAAAGCCTCCATTTCCTTATCTCATAGGATTTTAGGGTGTATTGACCCAGGAAGGGGTTGTTCCTCATTCTATGGGGAGAAGGGGTTGAAGGCCCAGAGGGATTGTTGTTGGGTAAAATATAAAAGCCTATATATAAACTTTCTAGATGCTTTGCCCAGGGATTCCCTAAGAAAGCAATGAAACACTTATATGTAAGAAAAGGGGGACCCACAATAATAAATGATAGAATGCTTATGGGGTTAGTTGGAGGATAGGAGGTCTCATCACGAGCCAACCTACCATGATTGTTATCGCACAATTTGTACTTGCCCAAAAGCCAAGGCAAGTGAAAGCAGGATTGGCGTAACAAGGAGTGACCTATCACTGTCACCTAAATAGGAAATCTCTTTCTATTTAGGAGTATATCAATGTACCCTAGGGGAGACGTCCCCAGTGACCTGAGGTTTTGAGAAGGCTAAGGCCAAAGATAAGAAAGTTACCCCCCTCTCATAGGTTACCCAATTTCAAAGGGTTCTTTTATGTCTTATAGAGATGAAGCGAATGAATAATATTGTGTACCTGCCCAGAACAAGAGAACAAAATAGAAAAGGGGCACTTTCCAAGTACCAAAATGATATTAATGCTTCATAAGACAATGAACTCTTAAAAAATATACTAGCTGATATAAAATTGCAGCAGTACAACAGTTTACAACAGCAATGATAAATTTGTAACAGCCACAATAATTATGCTCCAAAATGCTTGCGAAAAGACTATAAATAGTAGCTTTAACTAGGCAAATTGATATTAGATAGTCAGAAGCAGATTTAGCAATCTAGCTAGCAATATATGTCACTTTTGAGGTTAGTTTGCTGCTGTTAGATGGCTGTAGCAATCTTTTGCAACAACAGCAAGTTGGTTAGTGAATTAGGCTAATCTAAGGTTAGTAACAGTTAGTGGATGTTCCAAAGAAGATAGTTTGAAAATAGTTTGATCAATCAATCACTAGTAGTGAATAGACTAGTGCTTGACTGAATAGTAGTACTGAATAGACTAGTGCTACATAGGCTGTTTGTTGCTGCTATAATTCGAGAGGAATGGTTCTGATTTATGGTGCACTTTCTGAGTTTATGGCACAGGTGACAGGATCACTAAATCAAGAGCTATGCAAATGTTGTTGCTGCCTACATTGGTCTGCGGCAGATTCAATTTACTCTTTTTTTGGCTGTGGTTAATGATAAGGAAACGCCCAGACCTTCAAAGCCTTCCTTTGGAATAAATGGCACTTATTAGTGCATCATCCCAGACTTAAAAAATGCAGCTCCGGCAGGTTTTGAGAGGCATATTCAAGGCACATTCCTGTAGCAGATTGAAGAGCATCTTCAACAATTGATCAGCTGAAAGTGAGGTGATTTAATGACTATTCCATTATCCAAAAGAAGCTGGTAGGGAAGAAGATTTTCAGTGAGTAACTTTCCAGATTAGTCGGGTTGCAAGTACAATCTCACAAGCTACTGGACTGTAGCAGATGGCATCAGAGATCCTTAAAGATTCTAGCATTTATTCAATACAGAGTGTTCTGTTTGCACTGAAGCAAGATATGAATAGACAGCAGTATTTTGGGGCCACATGCATGAAGACTTGAAGTTTTATTGGCATGATAAAAGGGTGCATTCCCCAAAGAAGAGGAGCGCTCAGCTTAAGAAGGCCTCCAATGCTAATTGCGTGAATTAATGATCAAACTGCAGTTTGAAGTTTTGAGGGAGTGCTCAGCATGAAAAGAAATGGGCAGTTGGCACAAGTGGACCCCTTAATATGGTCAAACAGCCTTGTTGAGGAATCACCCAAGCTTTAGGGGAGGCATCTAACAGTTAGCACATATTTCAATATAAATTGTTTAGGGAGGCGTTCCTCTGTTTGAGGAGTTTATAGCAAACTTGGTCAAAAGAGCATTGTTTGATATTTATATTATTTTAGGAGTTGGTTAACTTGTTATCTTGAGGAGTGAGCCAAGGAAGAGTAATGTGGACCTTTGCACATATATAAAGGAGATCCTCTCTTCAAGGAAGACAATAGGCATACATTCATTATTTCAAGGAAGAATAACAATTTATCTTGAAAAGCACTCCCTTGACAAGGTCATTCAATATTATTTTAAAGGAGTTGGTTATCTTGAAGATTGTTCCAAGGAGGATGAAACACATTTCAAGGGAAGCTTTGCATGAGATGAGGACAAGTGGCATTCAATCCCTTGTCATGAATTATTTTAATACTTTTAAGTTTTGAGGAGCACCCGCATAGAAGAGATCTGCTGTGCATGTAATTTATTGTTATTTCTAGGAGAAGAAAGTGGATGTAGGATTCATTTATTAGTATTTTATTGTAAGAGGTTGAGCTAGAGACTCTATTGAAAGAGGAGCCCCCTCACTTGTTTAGGATGGCTCTATTAATTAAGAAAATCTTTGGATCCTAGTTGAAGATCTATTTGGAGCAATTAATCAAGGTGTTAGCTTATGTGTAGTTGTCACTTTCCCTTTCTTTTGTCTCATGGATAATTAAGTTTTATATAGAGTTGACATTCGATTTGATGCTAGAAATAATCTCTAGAAGATATGTTTTTGTCACATGAGAAGGAATTAGTGTGAGATTGTAATCCTCCTAGTTTCTTGTTGTGTTCTTGATATTTGGGATGCTTAGTGTAATTATAGATCAAGTATGGTGCAAATTTTGGCTTGTTTGTTCATATGGGGTTGTAGTTGAGAAGTGTTTGGGGTTGATCACTCTTTTGAGGGTGCTCCATCTTTATCCTCTTGACTCATGATTCCATGTTATACATTATGCTTGACCATTTCATGGTTGCACATTATTGTCTTATATCCAAGTTGGTGGTTGTGATGGTGCACCTTGTGTAGGGCCTCATTTTATTGTCATAATACTTATTTCCATGTTGGTTAGTCATGACACATTTGTAATGGCTTGACTAGGCATTCTCCGCATATTTTGACCCTCTTTGCTTGTTATCTTGACTTCATTGCCCTTGTGGATCGACACTAATCTTGATTCTCCTTCGAATCTATTTACAAAATCTATACTACAATTTACCTTTTGCTAAAGCTAAGTCTTCATGTCACCTTGGGCAAATTCACCTTCAAGCCCCAGACTATGAGCCTTCAGGTATCCTTGCTACCATATGTTTGTAGACTTTAGGTCAACTATTTGGAGGTTAAAAATTCTTGGTTCTTGTATCTCCTCAATTAGTCTTTTGGGCAATTTATATTCGTTCCTACAACCAATTCAATGATAAACACCAACCCTCACTTGCTCTTCGTTTCTCACCTTCTAAACCAACCAATTGCTTATTACCGGGAATGCCTATACTAGTGCCTTCTAGTGAGTAAATGCATTCTTTATGACTTTTCTTGGATTCCTAATCCAATTAATCACTGTAACATGCCTTATATATTTTTGAACAATAATTTGCTTCCATAAACCTCCATGAGTAATAAACTTCCACAAACCCTTTGGGACCAATGATTTCCCAAAGAAGTGAATATTTTTAATGTCCTAACCACACTTCTCCTTTGGCTTTGTTATTAACTTTCATTTAATTAGAGGTATACCCTCATTCTCCCTCTTTCTTGTCGACATAAACTTGAAAACCTTCTTTCCAATCTTCTCTTGGAGTCCCTTAGGGATATACGCTATTGAGTGCCAAAATATTCGAATAGCCTCCAAAACCAACTTAACCAAAGCTAGTTTCTCCCCAATTGAAAACTATGTATTGCACTGAGTATTTAAATCTTTATTGAAAATCAATATGCTTATAAGGAAATATCTGTAACATCTCTCTCCCCTGATTGAAATCCAAGCCATTAAATGATATTGCTAATTCGAGTACATCAACTTCCATGCCAATTGTAGTGCTGTACATGTCTAGTATTTCATATCGCTTTTTTGCCTCTTTGATTGTTCCATTACTGAAAAGTAGTACATCATCAATAAACAAAAGGTGAGGTACTCCCAAGCCCCTTCCCATCTTGACTTTTATTATAGGTCCTACTCACTTCGACTCTAGGATTTGTTAGTGTTTCTTTACTTATAGAGCAATAGTGTTCTTTTACTTATTTAACATTAACATATACTAAGCAATATCACCATAACAGATACAAAAGTGTTGATGATTGTAGCTTCATGAGGCATTCTCCAGATCGTACTCCTCTGGACTAAGTTGAGATGATCTGTGAGAACGCCTATGTGATAGGTGAGTCGTACTCATCTGGATTGAGTTGAGATGACTTGTGTTGGTCTCTTGTCGTGCTCCTCTGGACTAAGTTGAGAGGACTTGAGATGGTCTCCTGTCGTACTCCTATGGACTTAGTTGAATTGACTTGAGATGGCTCTTTAGTTTGTACTCCTATGGAGTCAGTTGAGTTGATCTGTTGAGAGTGTCGTCCCTTGTGGATGAGCACATGTGGACTTGTCCCTAGTGGCAGAGCACTAGAGGATGTTTGTGAGATCCTTTGCTATATTGTTTAAGAGAAAGATTATTGTAAAACCCTATTTTGTATTGTGAAGGGTACAAGTCGACCCCACTGTAAAAAGACATTTATATATTATGTAATTATAAATTGTATTTTTGTGCTGTACAAGTCGGCCCTATTGTGCCAATGAAGAGACACATCTATTCATGTGTTATGACTTGTATTTTTTAGTGAATGATCCCCATTGTGGATCATATTCATCTCTTTCACTCACAACGCATAGACTGAACTTGGAGAGATGTAATTTAGTGCGCTCTTCTTGTATGCGCTATCTTTCTTGGTCATAGAGCACCCTATTGTGTGCACTAGGTTTTCCAGTGAGAGGGTTATCTTCTCTTGACTTTATAGCAAAGGATTGCTGGGTTTTTCCCTTGTTTGAGAAGGGTTTTCCTAGGATAAATTTTTGGTGTCTTGTGCATGTTTATTCTTCTTGTGATCTTGGTTTAGTGCAGCTATTGTATTACTGCATTGTTTATGGTTCAAGTTCATGCTAAAATTGAAAAGGAACTACATGCATTTGAGCTAAGCATACAAAATTCAACAAAAAGAACACAAGAGAATTATCCTGGGAAAACCCCAAATGGGGGAAAAACCCAACAACCTTTCTTAGATAGATTCCGTTCACAAAGCAAGTCCAAAACAGATAAACCCTAGCTCAAAGGCTAGTACAACCAGAAACACCACCACAACTGCAACAACAACTCTATACCAAGGTAGTGCACCTCCTCAAGGAGTAGCACACAAGAGAGAGTACCAAAAGACTGAACAAGAAGAAACCGAGTCACTGCAGCTGCTGCGTCAACTTCTCCAAACTTGCGTCTTGCTTTTGGGTGGATGAGAGAGTGTGTGAGTGAGTGAACAAATCAGCCAAGACGTCCTATTTATAGTCTTCCTGGCCACTAGACTGGGCCGACTTCTTCTCTGGAAAGGTGCCACTTCATTATTCTAATTCTTCTGGGCCGACTTCTCTTCTGGGGTGTTTTAATATCTTTCCAATGGATCTCTTGCTTCCGAAATCCTCTCCGCATCTAAGAAAGGTCATCTAGGAGGGAAAGTTCCTCTCACAACTACCAAACATCAACAAGATTGCCCTATTGAACCCTTTGGCAATAATAAGAAAAAGCAATGGAGACAAGGGACATCCTTTTCTCAAACTCCTCGAGGGATTGAAAAACTTGGATATTGAACCATTAATAAGGATTGCAAAGGAGACTGATGTTACACACTCCACTATCCAATTCACAAAAGGCAAGCTGAAACCAACATGAATAAGCATTGACCTAATATATAACTAGCTTGACCTATCATATGCCTTAGATAGGTCAAGCTTCATTACCATTGTTGGTAGGTTTTTGGATTTGATAGTATGCAAACCTTCTTGAGCTGCCCTTATAGCATCGTGAATTTGCCTTCCATCTAGAAATCCAAATTGTTCACGTGACTTTGCCTCCGAGAAAATCTTTTTTAATTGTACTGCTAGAATCTTAGCCACTATTTTATATATATGTAGTTGCACAAGGATATATGTCTGAACTCATCAAAGTTTTATGGCTTGTCCTTTTTTTGGAATTAGAGCTAGAAATGTAGCATTAAAGACTTCAAGAACTTTCCCTATATTCCACACCTCTCCTATCACTCTTATGAGATCTTATTCCAATAATTCCTAAAACCCAATAAAGAATTCCATTGGCAAACCATCTAGCCTATGATTTTTATCCTTTTTGAATGATGTTAGCACAACCTTTTAAATGGATGGACGATCATCTAAACGCAGTGTAGAAGTAATGGTTGTTGCAACGATCGACATCGCCACAGGTTCCTCAGGAAATTCCCTGTCTACATCAATTATAATACTAGAAATTTGGAAATGGTCTCCTGGATTGTCTCCCTTAATCGCTGCCTCTTCGTCCTCAAGGGTTGGTACAGGGCCTTTACCAACAATATTTTGTGCCTCATAAAATATCTTGAGCTCTTGAATAGCTGGCAACCATTGTTAACTATCATAAAATACTCCAACGTTTGTAGAATGCTTCCATAAACCTTGGAAACGATGAAATTTGCTTCCTTCCCATCCTTTTAAGCCAGAGCTCTACATCATCTTTGAGACTAATTACAAAATATATAATCACGACATCTTCACAAATGATATTATTCTCCATGCAGAGCTTGATGAAGTTTGAAAAATGACATAAGGCTGAATCACCATTACCATAAAACTCTAGTATCTCAGGAAAATCCACACTTGGTTTCTCACAAGGAGCCTAGATGTTAGAGAAATCAAGAGGACCAAAAAATTTGATGAACCATGGGAGTGATTCCATCTCTATTTCTTCTAAGTATTCAATATAAGGCTGAAAATGACAATCTGATATGAACACCGATCATACCTTATAAAAGTCATGATGGAGTAACCAAGATGAGCTTGCTTCAACAAGCCTTCACAATTGGTGGATGTGCTCACCTCTACATCCATCAACGTCTTCGAAAATCTGTAAGGAGCAAGGGTTTTGTCCCTTCATGGAGTCACCATGTGAGAAGGAGATCTTCAACAAAAGCACTCTCACAAAATATGTTGTAAAGAAGAATGGGCTTTATCCCTTGCAATGATGCCAAAAATATTACCTCCAAAATTATAGGTGGTGATGAAATCTCTAATCCACAAGGTACAATCCGAGGTCAACCTCTAGGAAGGTTAGCACTGTCACCTCGACGACCTATCCTCTGCGGCTTTAGGCTGTATGTCCTTCGACTAAAGGGGGGTATTCCCTTCTAGGATTACTAAGACGAATCAATGAAGCACAAGGTTGTTGATATTATGGTAGCTGCGGGAGGTATTTACCTCCACGTGTAAACCTGACGAGAACAAAATATTCTGGGAAGCAAGAAGAAACCCTAAATTAGTTGGCTAATAACCCTAGAAGACAAGTCGACTCAAGAGGATAATTTGTATTAGGTTATTAGCCTCCAAGAGAAGAAGTCGACTAAAGGAAATATTATATACTACGTAAATAGGCACCCAGAATGAGAAGTCGGCCCAGGTAGTTTTCCAGTTTTAGTATAAATACAGGAGGCCAGTCTTCATTCTGGCGATACGAGGATCTGAAGCTACCCGAAGCTTAACACTTGTGCGCGCTGCGGTTAATATTGATGATAAAGTTTGGAGGCTGCCGTTGTGAAGAACAACTGCTGACTAGTAGATTTCGGTTTTGGCTTGGACTCTCTCTTGGTGGTGGTTTGAACTCTCTATGATCAACTCTTGTTACTCCTATTTGATGCGCTATCCTTGGAGAGAGGTGCGCTATCTTGTTGGCTATCTAGCATAGGGTTTTGTTTCGAATGATTCTCTGTCAAGGTTAAGGTGCTGGGGGTAGCCCGGCCTATGGTTGGGTGACAATAGTGATATTGTCTATGGTTAAGCGAGCATACCATTATCATTTCTAACGGGTTATGGGCCCACACCTCCCCTTCATTGATCCCCAACCACTGGAAGGAGCATAGCCATAAGGATACTAAGCTGGATTGAAGAAGCTGTTGTTAGGGTTTCTAGGGGCGATTACGGCTGCCGCTAGGGTTACTGAAATTCGCGGTTATAAACCCTAATCCTCTTGTTGAAGGCATCTTAAATGAAGGGATTGACACAATTTTCGGATAGAGTAGTGCGCCCTAGCCTAAGCGCATCTCCTGTTACTCAACAAGCTAAGACGTCAGGTTGAGTTTTTGGTCAAATCTAGGGTTGACCAAGTCAAAGTAACCATGACTTACTCTATGACCTGCCCACATCTCCCATCTTGATTCATCGAAGAAGATGTACTATGTCCTAACAAATCTCTTCTTAGTCGAAACATTGGACAAGTAATGAGTCGAAGAAGAATGAGCTCAGTGACATGAAGATGAATGATGATGGCGGCATAACATCATACTTTGTGAGAATCTTTCGGTTAAGAGATCAACTACAAGCTATTGAGATCATTTCAAGAAGAAATTAGTAAACATAGTACTCAATGGTCTTCCCAAGACATGGGATGCATTCTTTACCAAGCATGAACACAAGGAAGAGGTGTCCTACATTTGAAGAACTTTGGACTTCGTGTGCACAAGAAGAATCAGGATGGTCATATCTTAATAAGTTTCAAGGATTTTAGGAATAAAAGAAGTTTGGCTCCGAGGCAAAATCAAAGAAGATATGTCAAGAATACAATGCTTCGAATTAGAAAGTATGGTCACTACAAGAATCATTGTCTGAGGTAAAGAAAAGGAAGGAATCACAAGAAGCATCAGTTGTCGAAGAACCCTCGAAAATAGCGGGACAAAAACGACTTCTTCTTCTAAGACAAGGTAACAATACTTTCATGGTGCTTGTACATACCATGTTTTCTACGCATATCTTGCATATTTATTTCCTAGAAGATAATATGTTCAAGAAACTATACCTAAGACAAAAGGATTGCCCTATCACAATGACTACTACGACAAGGCAATACCACATGAAAGGATGAAATACATCAGCGAACCACGGTAACAATTCATGGAAGTTATTATAATTAACAAGTACGCAAGATAAGCCAAAATCGAGATCAGTCTTGAAGAAACCTATACAGAAGTGAAGGCAGAGAAAGAGTCGACAATCAAGAGGAGGTGGAAAGACTTATGACGCTTTGCTGAAGGGAATAAGGATGCAGACGGAGGCGTGGGCTCTCTTAGTTGGAGGGAAGATGATTACAAAATTCCCAAAGAAGAGCATGCATTCATGCATGGAAACGAAAAGGATAAAGGAGGGAGCTACGAAGATGAACTGGTATGATCCATTGAAGATGATGAAAATATATCCATGTTCCCCATGGTGGTAGCTGCATGAAAAACAACCGTGTTTAGTTTAACTTTAGAAGAAGCCTTCTTAGAAAATAAGCCTCAAAAGTATCCTTAGTTGTTCATCCACATCCATGATTCCATGATGAAAGAAAGAAGTTGGAATCTTAGGGGCATGGAATCTATAGAAAAAAAAACTCCATGGACAGAGCTAATGGAAACATATATGAGGAAGAACATGAAGATGCAAAGAGAAAACCGAGTGTGAAGAAATTGCCACTTGGATATGTTCCGAAGTTTGACCCTTTACCCGCGATGTTATGAGCTAGCGAGGAAACAAAATTCAATATGATGATCGAAGAACTATATGAAGCCTTAAGAAACGGTGTTCGAGAAAGATGAAGTACATTGAATCAAGCATTACATTCTCCATGGTAAGTCCAAAAGTAGTTCTTAATATATATCTCGAACATTTTGGTAAAGCCTCTGTTCAAGGTGAAATAGTTTGTGTACTCAAATTGGAGCACCATTATTGGAGGCGACTTCCTTATTGAAAAGGAAGAAATAACTCCCAGGTTGGGAACGATGTGTTGTTATTGATTTATGGACAATCATTTTTGAAACTGAAAAATGGTCGAGATGAGCAGTTCCTTTCCATATTCGAAAGTGGTTTGAGATTTCTAATGGGCAGTAATTTTCCAGTTTTGAAAATGGTCCCGGAACGAAACGGTCATTTTAAATAATGAAAATGGTTGATGGATTGTTGATGTACCATAGATACTAGATTACTTAGCCAGTTTTACATAGAATGGTGCGGGCAGTCTCTCTTCTTGGTCATCACCAATAGTGGTTAGATTCGCCCTCGTCGAACTGATCATTCTTTAGCTCTGAGTTGAGCAATTTAAATAGTCGGATTTGTAGGAAGTTGGTGTAGGACAATCATTCCATAGGGCAAACTCATTCTCTCGAGGTTACACATTGTTTAGTGTCAAAAGAATGGACCAGGGTGCGGAGTAGTCCAGGCTCAACAATAAAGGACAAACATTCCCTAGGGCAAATTCATTCTCTCCCGGTTGCACTTTGTTTAGTGTCGAGGAGAATACTCGGATAGGTGAATGGTCCGGTACCAATCGAGGTTATTCTTCCTTGCTTGAAGAGCCGTCGGTAATCATTGTTGATGTTTTACTTTCTTAGAGAAGATGCTCTTCCAGGTATCATATATGTGAGTGGAAGAATGGCGGATGATTCGGTTATATATGTCATAACAATTTTTTGTCTTTTGAGAGGTTGATGATATGATTGTTATGGAAGCTATGTCTGCGGACGGTAGATGTATACTCTGTGGTGGGCGTGTTCCTTTGTTGATTGTGACTATATCAAGTATCTTTGTGCTACTTTGTGTGGTAGTGTACCACCGGATTGTAGTTGTGTGCTACTATGGATGAACAGTTGTGTTCTATTGAATGACATTGTTCGCGTGCGAGGGAGCTATCGATGGTGTTGGAAATGATTATCGCTATATGGATGATCAATGGGCGAAGAGATTTCCCGGGCGAAAAAATGGTTGAGAACATTTATTCTTCTAGGACATATGTCGGATAGAAGAATGGCTCTTGTGTCACTCGTGGAGTGAGTGACTTATCTAGCATCATGTCACGATTACTCAGGGGATGGAGTATGGCTTCTAGATGTGATGCAGTTGATGCTATCAGCTGATAGTGATGATGGTGCTCATGATCTAGTCATGAGATAGTCTATCTGACTATGTTGATGCTATCGGGTAAATGCTATGTTTGTGCTCAAGACCATTACCATGCAAATACCTCTCTAGCTAGGAGGAGTGTTGATATTATGGTAGTCGTGAGAGGAGTATTTACCTCCACTTGTAAACTTGATGAGAATAGAATATTAGAATCCCTAAATTAGTTGGCTAATAACCCTAGAGACAAGTCGACTCAAGGGATAATTTGTATTGGGTTATTAGCCTCCAAGAAGAAGTCGACTAAAGGAAATATTATATACTAAGTAAATAGGCACGTAGAATGAGAAGTCGGCCTAGGCATTTTGCTAGATTTAGTATAAATACATTAGGCCAGTCTTCATTCTAGCAGCTAGTGTCAGAATTGCAAAGAAACACTTTTGCGCATTGCAGTGCCTAGTTTTTGTGTGTAGGTTTGGAGGAGTGTTGCAGGTGTAGCTGCAGCAGCTAGTTTCAGTTTTTTTGGCTTGGATATCTCTTGGTTATGGTTTTGGACTCTCGATAAATTCTTGTTACTCCTATTTGGTACACTATCCTTGGAGAGAAATGCACTATCTTGATTGGCTATTATACAGGGTTTTGCTTCAGGCCGTTCTGTCAAAAGGTCAAGGTGCTCGGAGGGAGTATTAAGGCCTATGGTTGGGTGACAATAGTGATAGCCAACCATGGTTAAACGACATCCATTATATTCTAACAAAGGTGACATTGAGTAATAACCCTTAGTAAAACAAGGTTTGGATTTTTTAGGGTTTTTAGAATAAGTGATGGAAGGACATTAAGATTAGTGCCAAATCCAACTAGGGCAATGGGGTCAAGGTGAATCAAATGGTAAATGAGGTCAAGAAGAAACCCTTTGAGGAGTTCACTTATTTTCTTAAAGGATTAGGATTTGAGACTAGCACCATGAGGTTGAAGTAATACCTCACCCAAATAGATCAACAATGGACTCAAGGTCTACAAGAAGGGCTTCCTCACAGGAATGGTCTTCACCATAAAAATTAACTATGACTCGATGAAAAATGCTTCAATACTTCTGCCAAGTAACCACAAGGGAAAACATAGCATGGTATCAAACACTCACCAAATCAACAAGGAAGAAATGGGGACAAAGCCTAGATTTCTTCCTCCACGTATTCATTAACTCCCCAATGGATCGATCTTGAAGGCTTAGTAGAAGACTTGAAAAAATCCCATCGTTAATCTTCTTGCACCAAAATAAGACCAAGTAGGAAAAGCTTCCAATAGTTGACAACATTCATCCACAAAGAAAGAACCCTTAACACCATAAATGCTCCAACAAGGATATATCGATTAAGCTCAAAAGGCTCCAAATTATCCAGCCATGAGTGAAATGAAGAGGTGCATCTCTTGCATAGGTGATCTTGGAAGCTCACTTACAATAACATAATAGGCTCTCATCGATTCCTAAACTTAGCCTAAAATGTGAGAATCACAACTAAGCAATCCTAAAACACAATAAGAGTGGTGAGCCGCGTAACAATGAAATAACCAAAAGTGAGAGTTTCTCAACTTTCTTCTCCAAGAAAAGGTAGATGCCATCCCAAGCTGCCACGTCTAACCTCCAAAAGCTCCAAAATATGTGTAGATGGTCAATGTTCCTCTGAAAGCGAGTGATCCAAGCTTCAAACATTGTAGTGGAGTGCTGCCCCAAGTAAAGTAGCCCAACGTCTTGTCCCAAATGGTGGAACAAGCTCATAGAAGAGGTGAACAAAACCCCAACTAGTGGGTGGTTCCATAAAAACAAGTCCAAAAAGTGTGGTTTATTGCTTCATAACCTCCAAATAAGCCTTAATTTAATAACCCATGTCCATACCTCAAGTCAAGGGAGCTCCATGAATCATGGAGGTGACTTTTCCAAGTCAAAACTTTGCCAAGAAACCCCACAACTATATTGACATCCAAAACAAGGGGTCGACCCTCAAACTTAGTTCATTAGACTTCATGTAGGCCATATCCACGTTATCATAATGTTTTAAATACATGCCATATCATCAAGGGTCACTTAAGTCAACCCTCCAAGTTATCATGTACCACGGTTGTACCCCACAAATGTTATAATTAATCCAAGTGTGTCGACCCTCCAAATAAACATAAATTAGCTCCAAAAATAACCAATAACGAGAGCGTTCAAGACAACTCCATGTGGTATGTTGAGAAAAGGTCCAAGTGTCCATAAATAGGCCATCAGTGCTTTGGAAGGTGTGACCATTGCCTTGTGAAATATGAGATGCCTCAAAAATTGTGCAACTGTCCCAAAATCAAAATAAATTTGGTTGTCATGCTCTTGAAATATTCACGTTAATACCTCGACCAAAAAGAGGGGTAACACCTCCACTTCTTAATATTGGCCCAAATCCACTCAGAGCTCCTAGATCTAGATTTCTGCCAACAAACCTTAGCCCCTAAACTCTTTTGTTTGGGGTGGATCAGTCGAAACAAATTTACTACTATATGAAACCTTGTCGGCATCTCAATCTAGTTCTTCCTTAGATTGTTTGCTTGCATTAGGTGTTGACCGATGAGCATGACTACCTTTGTAGTCAATGTCCCTGTCAAATTCGTCGCTGTTAGCACTAATGTCCAATGGTTCTACTTTTTAAAAGTTTTCAGAGACCTTCTCTCTAGGTCCCAAACTCCCCCCGGGCTTGACCTCGCTAGACATATCTCTGAGTGCTAATAACCTCGAAGAAAGAAAAATCTCAACTCTTCATATGGATTTTATGGTCTAGGTGTTGTTCATGGGAGTCCATCTTCCGTATGTTTTAGTTCTCTTGCATAAGAATACCTCAAACTTCGAATCGATACAACATTATAAAGTATTTGAACTAACGCAACATGATAAACTTATTGAGTAGACATTAAATGATGACGGAATAAAAATAGTTATCTTCTTAGGAATGTTAGACATTGAACTTTACCATCTAGATCTATTTAAAAGCTCAAAGGAAATCTAAGAACAAGTGAATAAAATTATGTGGATGTTGATGTTTTTTGTAGCATCGGGAGGTATTCACACATTGGCCTTAATTGTCCTTTGTCGGACATGTGGGAATTTTTTGTTGGCACTCACATTGCAATTTCATTTTGTGAAAACCCTTGTATATTCAGTTGGGGCTTCACAACCACATGTTGGGGCTTCACACCCACATGGAAGAATAGACAATTCTAATTTAATGTTGAGTTTGAAGGTTCTCATGCTACACATTAGACTTTCCTATAAAAGGAGAGCAATGTGAGGCACAACACATCTCATTAATGACATTAGCGGGTTGGCATAGGAGTGAGTGAGCACTTGTTGGGGAAGCAAAATTTCAGAAAGGAAATTCTGCAAATTTGGCAAATCTGGCCTAGGGTTTTGGAGATCCTTTTCTCTATTTTTAAAACCAAGGAGGAGGCCACACTTGGGAGGAAGAGTAGAAACATGCATACGATGCAGAGAGGCGTGATCCATTATACACATGCACCATGCAGTGGCGTTAGTAGCGAGCAGGAGTTTGTACAGTGACGTCGGTAGGCGCTTTAATAGGTTTGAAGGGTTTTTCCGAAATTTGTTAAAATTTGGTATTTTTCTAGGAGGATTGTTTTGTCCTTAGAATTCTCAAATTTTAAAATTTTTATAGAACAAAAATTTTGTGTCTCATGTGCATGGATGATTTCTCTTTGATCTTTGTGTTTAGTTGTAATTTTTTGTCACATAATTTTAGTGTAAATTTTTTTAGTGATAACAACCCTAGTTTCTTGTTTGACGTCACTAGGAAGTAATTTTCAAAACTGAAATTAGATGTGTTAATTGCCTTGAAAAATTTGACATAGTATCGAGCATGAAGCTCTAGAGAGGTATCTTGAGACACAAGTGGTACATATTTTTGTTCTTTTGCAATTTTTTGTTTTGGGCAAGTCACAATGGTGAGCACTTTCTTAGAATTGAGGACATGTTGGAAGGGGGCCCACTAATTTTTCGGACTTGGAAGGATAGGATCCTTTTGTTCTTGGAAGAGAATGATCTCAAGAGTATGTTGAGATGGTGATTCGGATAAAGGATGCAGGAGTGGTAGCTCATAGCGAAGAGGAAGTGAAGGCCAAAGCGGGTGTTGTTGGATGCTGTGAAGGATCACTTGATTCTTCATATTTTTGAGAAAAAGACAACAAAGGATATGTATATGATGCTTTGGTGAGCTTGTATGCTTGAGAATGCAAGATGGAAGTTGTTTGAGGCACCAAATCTGATGTTGAGATGTCTAGTTCATACATGGTTTTTAGCTACCTCATGAGGATCACATGGTTTCGTGATCAACTTGTAGCCATTTGTGAGGCAGTTGATGACACAAAGGTGTTTATAGCTCAAGAAAGATGACGACAAAAAGTGTTTTATAGCACAAGAAAGATGATGGCAACACTAGTGTTGATGCAGAGTTAGTCTAGGCTAGGGTTAATTATAGTTGAGGTTTGTTCAAGGTATTGGAAGTTTGTATGATCAAGTTACTCAACATGTGTATAGATCAATCGTTCCTAGGGTATATGGAGTCAAAGGAGGAAGAAAAGGCTGAAGCATGAAGTGATAATGGTAAAACTAAGGACAAGAAAGTTAAACCTTGAGAGGTGTTGCTATGGCAAGGCTTTCAGGATGGCTAGGGGAGAGGCTCACTTTTGGTGTTGCTATGTAGGAGCCTCCAAGGATGAAACCCTAAGGGAGAGGGGCTCACTTTGGTGTTGCTAAAGCAAGGTCTAGTGCTCTCTCCTCCTTCCTTGGCACTTAATGGCAACGACCAACTTGAATAATGGTTGATAAGAGGTAAGACAAGAAAGTTTGCAAGCAACGTGTTGCTAAAGCAGGAGCACTAAGCAAACCCTGGGGGAAAATGGCTCACCAAGGTGTGTAGGGGAACTAGGCCTTGATGAGTTCTCTCCTTCTTAGCTCAACACATAAGAAAACGACTAGCAGGAAAGAAGATGGATGAAATGTTTCTATGACAAGGCTCTATCCTCTTCAACAAAATCAAAAGGCTAGAAAGAAAGAAGAGAGTGTTGCTGAGCCAGGCTCTATCCTCCTTCAACAAATAAAATGGCTTAAACTTGGTAGGGACATGAACAAGGACCTTCAATGTGCTTAACTTGTCACCTAGGGTTTGATTCAACAAATTATAATAATAAATGCAAAAAAAAACACTACAAGCTGTTCAATTCAGGGTTTTGCAATTCGCACATTTAACCAAGGAATCAATGCTTAAAAACCTAGTTGTAATACCTTCCACCAAAATGCCAAATATGCCAAGAAAGTCTTCCTTCAACAAGTGCTCATCAAAATTTCAATGTGTAATAACCCTAGGAGGTGCCATTTCAGACCTCACCAAGTGGTGGTGAGGAGATGATGAAAATATCAAGGTGAAAACCCTCAATTTATATAGTAGAATGACCTAATTTTTATTTTGGGTCATAAAAAGGCCGATAAGGCCAAAACACTAAAATCATATTGTTTTACATTAAATGTCTTAAAATTAAACCCTAATCAAGCAATGAGAGCGTCGTTCCTTTCTAGGGTGGCGTTAGCCTTTCAGAGCAAATCTGACCTCACGGGCAAAGCGTTAGCCCTCCTTGGGCTTTTCAAAACTGCCACCGCGTGCCAATGCGCCATATCTGCTCCCAGGCGTCCATGCTGGCGGGTGGCGTCATGGGCTTCACTAAGGAGATGTCTTGGGCAGGGCCAGCGTTCTGATGGAAGGGACTCAACCCCTAGATGCAGTCTGCTCGGTGCCTCACGAGGTGGATTCTTGCTCTTCCTTGTAGTGCAAAGCTGCGCCTTGTCTACCCCCTCTTGGGGTCTTAGCATCCATTTGTTGGGCTCTTCATCCCCATGGGGTTTTGAATTGATCATCTCCCCATATGTACTGTCCATGTTACTGTCCGTCGAGGAGATGATCACCGCACATCTTGTCGCCCTCCATGGGCTCATAAGTCCACAAGGATCATAGCAATGTCAATCACATCTAATCATCAATATTTATTAAACATGTGCATAAAACCTCTTACCCAGTCTAGTGCTCAAAGAAATTATACAAGTTTACTAGCTAGAAGTTTAGGGGAAAGTGGGGAGGGAGATCCTATTGGGCTAGTGTCTCTTGGTAGAGGGATGTTTAAGGAAAAGATTAAAATCCAAGTCATGCGGTGGGTGAGAGGTGGATGGGGATGCACAGGCAAAGGTGCGGTGATACTTGAGGGATGGCTTACGGTGGGTGCCTACGTGGAGGTGGTACTTTTGTCATGGATGCAAATATTTCCAAGCCATTCATGCCTTTTAATCTTCATTTTTTCCAAGATGCTAATCAAGGACACTACACTTGGCGTGGTGACCAGTCTTGGTAGTGTCATATTGCTAGATGCTCATGGACCTAATAGGCGACTCATGATGAGACCTCTATCCTCTAACTAGGTCTTGTCTTATTGGTTTTATCTTTTTTATTGCTTTTCTCTCAAGAATCTAATCAAGGGACATTACTTACTGGCTTGGTGACCCGAAGTGACAATGTTACCCACAAGTACTTTCACGAATGAGAAGGTAACCGTGATGAGACCCCTTTCTCTTAGCCATGCAACCAGAGCCACTACCTTGAAGCGTGGTAACTAGATCTTTGGCAGTGTCATACCGTTAGGAACCCATGGGCGTAATGAGTTGGCTCGTGATGAGACCCCCATTCTTCAACTGGACGATTTGCTTTTCTCTACGGGTCCCTCTCGTTTCTTCGGCTTTTTTATTGCTTTCTCGGGGATCCGTAGGTGAAGCATCTTGAGGTTTTATTCTTAGGCTTTTATTGTCGGCTGCTTTTACCCCAGGGCCTTTAGCCAATTCTTCCCACAAGGTAAGGTACAACCCCTAAATGATCAACCTTATGCCCAGACCAAGGTAGCGAGGATGGATGAGCGGGGAAATAAGATGGAAAGTGGTATGTGTGGCGAGAACGGACGATGGCTCTTGAGAGGAAATCCCCTAGTGGCAACTCAAAACCTATCTACCGAACTGCTAGGGCATCTGTCATTCCCTCGGTGTGGAATTAGTGGACAAACATAAGATCGAAGCAAAGGAATCAAATGCACATATTCAAAGGTTTTGAGGATTAGAGTGACATACCATGATACTGGGACTCGTACCTCATGGAGCAAGAACCATCTCGATACAGGACCAAGCCGAAGGTAATGGATGCTTCTTTAATGATGTGACAAAGGTAGAAGCGTTGAAAGGGAGAAAAGATGGGCTCTCAGGGGCCATGCGATGGATGCTGCTGCTGTTGCTGACAAGGTGAAGGCGTTGAAAGGGAGAAAAGATGGGCTCTCCAGGGCCATGCTCAAGTCGATCTGGCTCTCGGTACTCCATGTCTAGGACGTGTGGGCCTCGAGACATAATCTCCTAGTTATCCCTGAAAGTGGGGGATAACAGTCACATAGCTTAGGTTTGCTACAATTCACATCTATTTCCCCCTAAGTTCAAGAGAGACCTAAAATTAACTAAAATCAACCTACTCACATTGCACAACATTTACATTTCAAGTTTTGCTATTTCCTTTCAAGCAAGTTGTTTCGAGCACTTTTATATTGCGAATTCTTTACTTGTCAATATTTACTTTTGTCAAAGTATTCTTTATTCTTTATTGCAAGCATTCTTTATTTTTGTGAAATAATTCTCTTAAGTATAAAGTTGTGTTTCAATTCTTTGTGTAGATATTTCATAAGTTTGTTTCATTATTGTAAAGTTATAATTCTTTTGTGTATATTGGAATAAGTGGAATTGGATAATCTTTAGGCATTGGTCTAATTTTTGTTTTGTAAAATAAAAGGTTTGTTTGTCATTGAAATAATTGCATATTGCTTTGCTGCTTGTTATTGGGTTGGGTCTCCCTAATCAATAACTTAATTAACTCCTAGAACTTTAATAAAACCATCACATAGTTTAATAGGGTCTACCCCCCTTGGCTTCCCTAGGAGTGAGTCTAGACGAAAGGAGTCTAGATGGAGGTGGCAGTGGGTGTGGACTTAGGTTTGTGCCTCCAAGGACACACCAAGTAGGTTGGAGACTTATCCACGTTTGTAGGTGTGAATTAGGACGACAACATGACATAGAGCCTCCCTGATGGCAACATACCTTAGGTGGATAGTCCATTCGATTGAGCTAACCTTTGGGGCATATTTTTTATTTATCTCATCTGCACACATATTGTTTCGTAAGTAACTGTCTCACTGTCATTACTCAAATCTTGTAACTTTGGGTTGATTCCCACTTAACAGGAAGTTGCATTCCTTGGCATTTCGTATATATATATAGTTTCTTTGAATGCTTCCGGTCAATGGCAGAAATTTCATCTTCGGACTTGTGGAGACAATTCTTGGGTAACCAGCTGTTATTTGGGGGAATCTATTATGTCAAAGTCACCCAGGAATCACACCTGATCCCGTCCACATGAAATGGCCTCTTGCAGAGGCAAATTGGCTCATGAGGGGCAAGCTTGTCAAAAGCGGGAATCGAGCCTGAGTGAGGAGGATAACTACCTCTTCCTTTAACTACCCAAGCTAGACACCATTGACTATATCTATATTTTTTTTGTAGAACAGTTTCAATTATTGATTGTTTAGACAAAAGAAAGGTACAGCCTGAAACTTTTATGTCTATTTGCTTATCCGATTATTCGGCTATGCATTAATTGATAGGCATGCTTTCATTGATTATCTTTAAGTGTTCTGGTACGTTCACTAATGTTTTGTTGATCGACTTGTAGCTTCTTCCAGATATGATTGCGAAAGCTTGCAAACTGTACCATAATTGCGACATTGCCGGCTCAGATTATGCAGATTTACCAGCCTTCAAGAAGGCCCTTAATGAGTCAAATGTTCATAATCTTTGCAAGTATACTCACGAGGCTCGTTGGATAAAATCACCATCTGAAATTAATATTATGAAACAATCGGCAGCAATTACATGTCAGGTACTATAATGAAGGTGCTTTATCGAATAATGAAAGTCTACCACATTCACAAGATGAAAATATCAAATATGTATACAACTTATACTAAATCAGTCATGTGAGTTTTTTATGTTCTGTTTATTGTTTTGCTTTGGAAAATGCATCTTATATTTCTTTGTTGAACAATAAAGAATACGTTAAGAGATAGGCATAAATGGAGCCAAAACTTTATCATATAGGTTGCTTCTCCCTACATAGGCGAGGAGGGCCAGTATATTAACTTTATGATTATATTGCTGAATTGAATGTGACCANTTCTTTGTTGAACAATAAAGAATACGTTAAGAGATAGGCATAAATGGAGCCAAAACTTTATCATATAGGTTGCTTCTCCCTACATAGGCGAGGAGGGCCAGTATATTAACTTTATGATTATATTGCTGAATTGAATGTGACCAGGCGCTGTTTTCCTACTTTCCCATTTTACTCACAGGAGGATGGCAGTAATGTGTGCATTAGAGATAAACATCGATCCTAGTTTTACTATTAAGTACTATAGTCTCCATTTTCAAAAGCTGCCATAAATTACCTCTCGAAGGCAACACATAATATTTATCCATCCATCATATGGTTGAAAGGAAATTTCTAGTAACATTACCCATAGCCCCATAATTAAACTTCATAGTTAGACATACTCGTCTATACCATACTGGCTGCACCTGCATTTGTATTTGGCTCCCTGTAGCTTTGAAGGATAACTGCAGTAGCATGGCTGTATGATCGTGTTTCTGTACCCCTAGAATGCACCCAAACTCAACCATGTTCATGTAACTATGCTGAATTTAAATGGTTAAACTATGAAAATATAACAGATACAGTTTTGTAGAAGACCTAACTTTTGTTTTATGCATCGATATTTTATTATTTATTGATCAGGTTCAATTTGACATCATTTCGTTATAGTATATTCATATTGATCAGTTGTTTTTATATTTGGCTTATGCTGGCAGTTAGGTGGAAGTGTGCGAAAATACCATTTTGTTATCTTATTTAAATGGTTCCATTTTGATGTAAAGTACCATTGTTCAGGTTCAATTTGATATCATTTCGTTATAGTATATTCATATTGATCAGTTTTTTTTATATTTGGCTTATTCTGGCAGCTAGGTGAAAGTGTGCCAAAGTACCATTTCGTTATCTCATTTAAATGGTTCCATTTTGATGTAAAGTTTTTTTTTTTTTTTCGGAGGATAGAAAAAATTGAATGGGTACATGCAACCTGAATTGTCCTTTATATTACTTTGTAACAAGTCTATCTAGCTTGAATGGCACAAGATATATGACTATTCTGTCCTCAAACAATGAAGGGTATGCATCTATTGCAAGAGATAAGGTTACCAGTCTTGCTGATATATCAGCATCTCCTAGAGCCTTATGTGGTTTCGATTAGTTAATATTTTGCATGAGGTATTGCCTTCATCTTTTAAATGGAAAATATTTATTATTGTATCATTTTCAGTGGAGATATTGGAAGATTCTAGAATTTGTTGGAATTGAGAACTGTTTGTTGATTTCTGCCCAAGTATCTTCGAGTCTAGCTATTGCAGACAATGATAGATGTCCTTTTAACACGAGTAAGCATGTAAACAGTAATATCTTCTGCCAAAGTGATCCTTGAACATCTTTCAGAATTAGCAATATCTGCTAATGTAAACTTTTTATTATCGATGAGATAGGCTTCTTATTGAAATCCAACTGAGCTTGCATTCTTTATGGACTGCAGGTTGCAGTATCTGTTTGGATGGTAGGGAGGAAGGTTCCTTTTAGGGGACTTATTGGATGATTTGTTGTTCTGTTTCTCCTGTTTGGTTTCTTTAGGTGACTTATTGGATGATTTATCACATCAAGACAGAGTGTTTGATGGAGTTTCGGGATATACATAGATGAGCTGGAATCCTTTCCGCAGGAGCATATCCAGCTTGAGGATGGTTGCCTCCTTTACCATGTTTTGATAACCATCCTACTCCGCTGACAATGTGGTCCTCCTAGCTTCTATTCTGGAGGGTCTCCAAAGACAGCTAGATGCCAAGCTAGTTTTTCTGATCCTCAATAGTTGATGGTCAACTTGGAAAAACCAAAGTTATGATCTTCAATGGCTCAAAGAGTTGTTGAAATTTCCGAATAAACAACAGTTAATGCAAAACATAAATTTTATCTCTTTTTTCTAGAGGTTTCCCGGATTTTAACCCCATGAAATTTCAGCCTTAGGGACGTTGTGAAATAGAGCATAAAACAACAACAGAAAAGATACAATATTTCACTTTCTAACAACCCAATCTTCTAGGCAATCCAAGAAGAAAAGATACCAAACTATCTTGAGAAGTTTTAGCCCTTTAGGGCAACTTATCCCAGATAAACCAGATTCAAAAATTCACTTTTACTGCAGTTTTAATGACAGTAAAACAACAGAAATAGTAGCAGCAAAACAACCCTTAGATTCTTCAATGATGATGTCAAATCACTCAATAAATTGTCCTTTTACTTATGTCAAATCATCAAGACATATATAGTTGTAAATAATAATACATGAAAAACTTATGTGGCTGAAAATCAAATCTGAAAATTGCACAAGTTTGGACAGCTGAAAACATCATTAATATTCTCAAGATGAAGTTCATGTACATAGTACATAGTACATACCATAGCCTTTTCTCAAGGCTAGTACAAACCACCAGCTCTCCAAAATCCTTAGCTAGCGAAAACAATGAAAACCCTAGCTCAACCAAGGAGCTACAACATGCAAAAATAATTCCAACAAGTCCTCCAAGACAAGACATCCATTTCTCTTCTTCTTCTCCACCAAATATATCCTAGGGTTTTATCACAAAGCCCCAATCTCAAACCTCCAAGGGATAAACCCTAAACCTAGACTTCCAAGATGCTCGAGGAAGACAAAGAAACCCCGACTACTCAAGAGAGAGAGAGAGATGATGTACAAATGAAGACCAAGAGAGAGAGAGAAATAGAAGAGTAGTGCGCACTTTTCTCCAAGGTCACATCTCGACACGAGTGAATGATGCATATATGATCTCTTTCCTCTATTTATATCAGAGGTAAGGGAGGGAAACAATACATTGTGGGCCCAAGCCCTTACAAGCAACCTACAGTGAGCACTTGTAGGGAAACACAAGTGAAGTGGTCCACTCCAAAGTACACATGTCATGCTCCAAGGTGATGTCATACACATAAGGGATCCGATATGATGTAGTGACACAAGGTTTGTCCATCCACCTTTGTCACAAGCCTCCAAGGACTCCATCAATTCTCCTAAGCGATGTACTACATTGGTTTCGCAACCCCTATGAGAACACTGTTGCAGCCCATGCATCCTCGAGCCAACTCCATGCCTTCAAATAGGAATCCAAGCAACTCCATGCTATCTAGGGCTTGATGTCGTCCTCTAGTAGGAACAAAGCTCCTCCTCCCAAGTAGGGTGTTCTCCATGCAAGTGAGCCTTTCCATGTGGCCTTCATGAAGGATGTCCACCACACTATCAAGAGAACTGTGAAGTACTAGGGAAGAATACCAGGCCAACACCTAACTGAGGTCAAAAAAATTGGGCAAGCTGTCTCCATCGTGCAAATCCATCACAGATCATGTTCCATGTGCCAACCCATCTCAGACCATCCAAGGATTGAATATACACCATGTACCCCAAATATCATGAAGCACCCCAAACATGGTGTAAAGACTTCAGAGTAACCCCAAAAGCTAACACTCCCCCTTTATGAGGAAAGTGTTTACATTGACATTTGTTGACTCCCTCTACAACTCCACCAAACCTGCTCCCTGCAAATTTGGATTCTATACTGGTTGCGATCTTAGAATCAACCATTGTCTCCTGTAAAGAGCTTGTCATCTATGCTATCATAACATCTTGATGAAAAGAATAATGACCACTTGTGAATATGAAGCAACATAACCTTGGAACAAAAGCAACCTGCCAAACTCCATCATCCTCCATGTCAACATCACAGGCCAAATCAGTGGACACCACATCATGCGGTGTCAAGGACATCCTGTAAAAATAATCACATCTCCGCACAAGATCAAGACAAGTGGATTAGATCTATCAAAGTCACAAATATAGAAATATACACAAGTCAACTCCTTGATCCTTGAATACAAATATCGTGGTATAGTTAACAAATTATGCAAGGCCATCAACAACTTGTCATTATAAGAATCTCTTTGATGTACCTCCAATTCTTTGGCAACTGAAACAACTTGAGCTTGGTCAACTTCCTCATCTCGAGATAATCCTGAAGGAAGAGTAACACAATGGGAAACTCCCTTTGTTTGGGAGAATCTATGGGAAAGTCCCTTTGTTTGAGAGAATCCATCAACCCTATCCCTGTACTCTACAATACTCCCATCAATTGCAAACCTGGAATCAATCTCAACATCATTCTCCATCAGGGTATCACACCTCTCCTCCAATGAACAATTACATGTCATACAGATGGAAGAAACCAATTCAACATGACTAGCATATGTTGTAGGAGGTGTACTCTCCCTCATTAAAGATCTTGGCACTTGTACTTGCTCTCGAGCCTCCTGAAGACTAGCAGACTCATCCAACTTCTCATTGGAATGTACATGTGCTAGTGGATCAACAGGTAACCTGCAAATGGCACCCTCTCTCAACCCTCTAGCTAAAGTCCTGGTACTAGCTAGACTACAATCATTGATATTGCACTACTGTCCCTCAAAAGTAGGAGTCCACTGTACATTTGAATGGATCATATCAAGAATCCCTCTTTACATATGTTCATTGCTAGGAAAAGCAGTTATGATATGCTTACCAAGAGCACATCCTTTGTAGACACCTTTCTTCTCTATTTTGAAGTTTGGCAATCCTTGGACTAAATTCTTCAAGATAGGAAGTGCTCCATAATGCAAGTGATCGAGACGTCTGTGCCATAACTCACACAACTTGATATTGTGAAGCACCAAAGCTCCATACTTCATTGGATTTGCCTGCAACCTGTAAAGAGCTCCAATATGAGCCCCTTTTGCCACAACTTGGGTTTGTCTTCTAAAGATGACCTCTTGAGCATCAAACTCGGTCATATAGTGAAAATATTCCATACATGATATGGAAGAAGATTCTTCTTCTACCCAGGAACAAACAAAACATTACTCAACTAAAGAACATCACTTGAAGGTGTTTGGAAGGAATTAGAGGCAACTCCTCTTGCATGATAAGTGGCATCATCACTGGGGTCCATGCTCATGCCTCCCTCTTGCTTGTGAATCCTGTTGAATAAAGAATTGTCATATGTCATACGTCTCGAAGCTCCATTGTCTACATCAGTGTTTTAAAAACTGGTGAACTAGAACCTGAACCGGAACCAGAATCAGAACTGACCGGTTTTACCAGTTTGATGGTCGACCGGTTCGAACCGGTCAATAAACTGAACCGGTTGGTCTGTTTATGATGGAACCGACCGGTTTGGTACTGAACTAGTCGGTTCGGTACCAAACTGGTTGGTTCACGCATAAGAGAAAGCAATTTCAGTAGAGAATCCTCCAGCCCAAATAATACACTAATTGATGAAGCATTCACTTTTAAGATGGTGAAAGAAACTTCATGCCTTCAGTGTGGTGCATTGCGGCCTGTGAACTTGTCGGGGGAACTGAGGAGTTAGCCATGCCAACTGCGTTTGGTATGGAATTCCAAAGTTATACAAAAAACTTTGTATCAGTCATGCAAAGCTGTTGAAAATTTTAACACGTTTTGCATCTATGATTATATGCTAGATTGAGAATATGGTATACATGATTCCCACAACCATGAATACCACCATAATGGAAGTGTTTATGGGCCAATAAGTGGCATAAACTCATGTTGTAAACTAACATGGGAAGGATAAAGTTGGAATGAAACTAATGGCCCCTAGCAACACATTAATGTCTTTAAAGGTAGGCAACATGGATGTGATGAAGGCAGATATTATTATGTACATAGACTTGAGAAACATTCTAGGAAGCAACTTTCTCATTGCAAATATGCTCTTCTTAACGTCTCTTATTCCTTCTCTTATTTCATAGGCCACTTGAGAATGCACCATCAATTGAACCTCTAGGCACAGATGTCCCTGATGATGATGAGTCTGAGGTCGAGTTTGAGTCTGAATCAGAGACAGATGATGATGCCGAGGGTGAGGATGCTCATGCCATTTCTACTTCTAGCAGTAGTGATGATTGATTGTTGATCATGTTGATCAATGAGATAGTGACTTGTAGTCTTGACTCTTGTTAGTATGTTATTTGTTGTTGTAGAGGCCATTTAGAGCCTCCTTGATTATATATTTATGTTCCGATCTCTAGATATGTATTGCTCTTGGTGCCATTTTGATATATTCATGAGCATACTTTGGATATGTTGTCTCTAATGCTTTGGAAACATGATTTAAAATCTTAAAAATATATTTTTTTCGTTAAAATTTAAATATTTTATGTATTTTTTAAAAAACCGGTTCAACCGGTTCATTACTAGTTCCGGTTCCGGTTCCAGTTGGAACCTCGACCAGTTCTAGTTTTTAAAACTATGGTCTACATACCATCCAACAATGTTTTTAAACTCAGACAAGGACTCATAATCGGTCGAGGGTCAACTTAGACTCAGGCTTTGATTGACTTAGACCAATTTGATTTCAATGACTCGGTTCACTAAAAAATACATAAAATAATTAAATTTTAATGAAAAATCTTTATTTTAAAGATTCCAAACCATGATTCCAAGCCATTAGAGACAAAATATGCAAAGTCTGCTCATATATATACCATGTAAGGATGAATATATCAAGATGGCATTGAGTGAAATACATATCAACAACACGATACATAATCAAAAAGGCTCTAAATGGCATCTAGAGTCCATGTAATGTCCCCACTTTTGGACACCATTATATTACAGAGTGTTATGCTGACCAGAGTAGCTAGACGGGGGTGATAGCGAGTAAAGGAGCTCTTGAGGGGTTTTATTGGGCCCGACTTGCATCGCTCATCTTATTTCATCATCATGATCCATTCTTTATAGCTTGGCTTTGGTTCCGTTGCAATGCTATTTTCGTAATTTTGAGTTATTTTGGGCTATATGTTAATTAAATTCACTAAGGAGGTCATATTGGACATAATACTTGGAGGAACCTCTTGTGTAATAGCTCATCAGAATCGGGAGGAATAACACTATAGGATAGGATGATGAGAAGTGACTTTCAGTGGCCAGAGAAGCCACTTTTTAGAGGTAAAATGGTTAATTAAATAAAGTAAAAGTCACTTGGAGAGACAAGGTGAGAAGGGAGGATAAAAGAGAGATAGGGGCCTCTATTATCTTATTATGTTAATTATCAATTTGATATCTGGCTTCATGCTAGTGAGCCCATGCACTTGGGGGTTTTGAGGGTTTTGATTGAACAAACCCTAGAGATCAGCTCGGTGGTGAAAGATCCCACCCAACCTGGTGCAAGCTTGGTCACAGAGGTGAAAGATGTTTATTTTTCAATATGATAGGTTAAGCATGTAGTTCATTTCTGTTTGCATTTGTCTTAACCATAAACAAGAATGTTGCAACAACCAAGATCACAAGAAGAAACACCATGCACAAGAACACAAGAAGTATCTTGGGAAACCCTTCTCAACAAGGGAAGAAAACCCAGCCAAATTCTTTGCTATATTCTTCAAGAGAAAGACCTTCACCACCAAGAAAGACCTAGCACACAAGAGGGTGCTCAAACCCTAGAAGACTAGTGCCCAAGAGAGGTGCGCACTTATCCCAAGCAAATGTACTTGCTGAAATTTCCAAACTCACTTGAAAGATATGATTCCACAATGGGGAATCTTCCTTTACTCATATTAGACTTGTCCTATCAGCAAAAGTGTCTATTGGCTCAACATGGCCGACCTCTTCTAAGTCATATTATTATTATTATTATAATTAATATTATCTAGATTAATTATCTTTTACATTTATTATTACTCATATTAAGGTGGGGCCGACTTGTACCCTTTACATAACAATTAGGGTTACAAGCAAGTTTGACTCTTGAACAATATATAGCAAAGGATCTGATACACCCACTAATGCTCATCCACTAGGGGCACATCCATAGGGATGTCATAGCTCTAATTCATTGCATTACACAGAAGAACCAGATCTTCACACGTTCATCTGTGCTCGTCCACATGCACGTCCACTCTACAGATCTTCTTTCCCACTGCCTCACACAGGAGAATCATCTGGAGTCTTCTCGTCAACTTTGCTGCTCAGAGGAGGCTAATACATCATCTTCATTTCTGTTCACATGACGATGCACCCAACACTTTGGGATTTCACACATTCACCTTGTGCTCAGCTAGAGGCACATCTAACTCAACAGATCGTCTTTCCCACTGGATAATCATCTAGATTCCTTCTCAACTCTCTGAATGGAGGAGTTCATCTCTATGTTCCTAGCTCCATCTCAGGCAGGAACCACGTGCCCTTCTTAGGGGATTTCTCTTAGGTTTGTAAGCTGAGAGAAAGACTCACATAGCTGCAATGATCCACATCTCAAAGATTTGTAAGTTGGATAATTTCTCACATGGCTGTAATGATCCACATCTCACAGATTTGTAAGCTGGAGAATTTCTCACATAGCTACATTCATCAACAACGAAGTGCTCCTTCAATATCCCCATTAAAATCCTTGAAACCCTCCTTCCTTGGCCTACACTTGTATTTGAATATCCATTTAGAAACCCTATTCTCCTCCACTTTGGATCCAAGGGAATCATGGGGGAATCTAACCATATTAGGAGAGTGGGAATTTGCACCTAAAATCCCCCCATCAGAAACCAAAACCTTGTCCTCTTCCACTAAATGTTTTTTCCAACTCTTAGTTTTCCTTGTAGACTTACCACACCATTTTGAGATCATGACTTTGTTAACCCCAAAATTAGGCCACAACTTCACATCTAGGTCCCCATTATTACCCTCAGAAATAATGGTAGGAACATGAACATGATTTTCCAAGGACTTGCAATTTTTAGCAGGAGAAAGTTCCATATCCAAAAGCACATCCTTCTCATTCTCACCTATCCTTGGAGACAAGGAAACCTTGTCTACCAAAGAAAGGATGTNCTCAGAGGAGGCTAATACATCATCTTCATTTCTGTTCACATGACGATGCACCCAACACTTTGGGATTTCACACCTTCACTTTTTTGCTCAGCCACATGCACGTCTAACTCAACGGATCGCCTTTCCCACTGGATAATCATCTGGAGTTCTTCTCAATTCTCTGAATGGAGGAGGTCATCTCTACGTTCCTAGCTCTGTCTCAGGCAGGAACCACATACTTTTCTTAGGGGCTTTCTCTTAGGTTTGTAAGCTGAGAGAAAGACTCAAATAGATGCAATGATCCACACCTCATAGGTTTGTAAGCTGGAGAATGTCTCACATAGCTGCAATCATCAACACTCCCTCTCAGCTAGGGAGGCATTTTCCACTAGGCCAAGTCTCTCACGGAAATATTGGAACTTTGTCTTGGCAAGTGGTTTGGTGAAGATATTTGCAATTTGTTCATGAGTAGAAAGATACTGCACGTTTACTGTCTTTCTCTGCACCATGTCTCTGATATAGTCATACTTGATTTCAATGTGTTTCGATTTGTCATGAAACACTGGGTTCTCACAAAGCTTTACACAACTTTGGTTGTCACAATGAATAGTAGTCGGATCCATCTCATGATCGAACAAGTCAGTCAAGAGTTTGCGAAGCCATACTGCTTCACGAACTGCCACACTTAGTGTAATGTACCTTGCCTCTGCTGTACTTAAAGCTACATAGCTTTGTTTTCTGCTACACCAGGAAACCATGGCTAATCCTAAGGTGAAGCAACAACCTGAGGTGCTTTTTCTGTCTACTGCACTTCCTGCCCAATCTGCATCGGCATATCCTTCCAAGCTTAAGTCCACATTAGTTGCATATCTCAGGCCATAACCAATTGTACCTTGTAAGTATCTCAATACGTGTTTTGCAACTATCCAATGTGTATGTTTTGGTTGACTCATAAACTGGCTAAGCACATTCACTGCATAGCAAATGTCTGGTCTGGTGTTAACCAGATACATCAAAGATCCAATAAGCTGTCGATAGAAATGCAGATCTACGTCTCCTGAATCAGTGTCACTCATCTTCTTTAAATCCATTACCATTGGAGTAGGCATGGATTTACAATTTGTCATTTTGAACTTTTTTAGTATCTCCATAGTATATTTTCCTTGACTTAGGAAAATCTCATTTGATCTCTGCCATACTTCTAGTCCCAATAAATAATGCATTAGGCCCAAATCCTTCATTTCAAATTTGGCAGTGAATGCTTGTTTGCATTCAACAATGAGTCTCTCTGAACCGGCGATGAAAAGATCATCCACATATAAGACCAAAATCAGACACTCATTGCCATCAATGTGATAATATAAGTTTGGGTCAACTCCACTTTTGTTGAAGCCCAAACTCATCAGAAATCCATCCATTTTCTGCTACCAAGCACACGGTGCTTGTTTTAGACCATATAGGGCTTTCTTCAACCTGCATACATGAGATTTTTTGTTGTGTATAGCGAAACCTTCTGGGTGCTCAATATAAACTTCTTCCTCAATTTCACCATTGAGAAAAGCCGTCTTTACATCCATCTGATGTAGCTTCCAACCCATGGAAGCARCTAGTGCAATGATAGATCGGATGGAGGTATATTTGGCTACCGGTGCAAAAGTCTCGTCATAGTCGACTCCCTCTATTTGTGAAAACCCTCTAGCCACAAATCTTGCTTTGTATTTTTCAATGCTTCCATCAACAACATGTTTGATTTTGTAAATTCATTTGGAAGTCACTACAGACTTTCCCTCTGGTCTTGGAACAACATCCCATACATCATTTTTTTTAGTATAGATTGATATTCTTCAGTCATGACATCTTGCCATACTTGTTCACCTGAAGCTTCTCCATGACAAGTTGGCTCTGAATCAATAATGTGGGTCATGGCTGAAAGGTAGCTTGAGAATCTCTTAGGTCTCTTGCTTTCTCTGGTTGCTCCTTGTGGGGCTTTATGCCCTTCTGCTTCTTCTAAAGTTTGTCGAGCCCAAGCATGTCTTTTATGCCCAACTGTGATGTCTCTGGTATGTTGCTTGGGGCAACTGAATCTGCTGGAGCAACTGGGTCAACTGGAGCTGTTGGCTCATCTGGAATAATATCTGTCTCCCTCTAAACTGCTGAAGGAGGAGGAGGTATTGTTTCACTATCAATTTCCATCTGAGCTTCTCTGGATTTCTGGAAGGCTACTTCTTCTTCAAAAGTAACATCTCTGCTTACTTCAATTTGTCTTTGACCTGGGATGTAGATTCAATATGCTTTTGAGGATTCACTGTATCCTACAAATGTGCCCTTTCTTCCTGAAGGTTCTAGTTTGGATCTCTTTTCTTTGGGTACATGAAGGTACACTGGACATCCAAATATTCTGAAGTGTCCGATCTCAGGCTTCACTTTGGTGAATGCTTCTTCTAGAGTAATGTTCTTCAGGAAACTGCAATGCATTGAATCCATATGCCCAATGAAAAGACACTGATCTCCATTCCTCCAACCACTTTTGTACCCTAAAGCTTACCAAAACCATTTTGCTTGGACTCACTCTTCACATTCGTCTTAAGCTTCATTATCCCAAGTCCTAGCAATCTTAACCCAGGGAAACCCCCTTGAGCCAGAGAATCGTTGGCCTGAAGTGAAAGATGGTTGGTGAGGTGACAATGGCCTCCCTCTTGGTTACACCAAATTGCACTTGAGCTTTCAGACTTTATCTCTATAAGTGTGAGTTTGTGTGATAACAACCGAACCGGTCGAGTCATGCTTTGACTCGATCGGTTCAGTGACAAATTGGCCCACCGAACTTAGCCAATAGTCGAGTTAAAGCGGTCACCAGTGAACTCCACTGAGTTGATCGAGTCTGAGTTGACTCAGACCTCTTTTAAAAACACCACCATCCAACATTAGACACAATGTTAGAGGACAAGTAAGAGACTAAAGCCATATCCATTTTGGAAAATCTGCAATATGAAGAAGAAACAACCCTTGCAAGGGTCAAGGTGCTTCTTTGAAGCAACTAGGGTTTGAAATTCAACAACGTCAACAAGGTCAATCACCTCTTCTAGGTAATCTCGAACTGAAATACAAACTCCCTCTTACACTAGAGTGATCTCATCTATAACAATCTCCGATACCATATTGAAATTTTTGGATAAACAACACTTAATGCAAAACAAAAATTCACCTTTTTGACTAGAAGTTTCCCAGATTTTAACCCTTTGAATTTTTAGCCTTAGGGCTGTTATGAAATAGAATATAAAACATCAGCAGAAAAGATACAACGTTTCACTTTCTAACGGCCCAATCTTCTATGCAATGCAAGGAGAAAAGATACCAAAGTATATTGATAAGTTTTAGCCCCTTATGGTAACTTATCCCACATAAACCAGATTTGAAAATTCACTTTTATAGTAGTTATAACAGCAGTTAAACAACAGATATAGCAACAACAGAATGACCTTTAGATTCTTCAACGATGATGCCAAATAACTCAACAAATTGTCATTTTACTTATGTCAAATCATCAAGACATATATAGCTGTAAATAATAATACATGAAGAACATATATGGCTGAAAATCAAATCTAGAAATTGCACAAGTTTTGGACAGCTGAAAACTTTAGTAATATGCTCAAGTTGAAGTTCATGTACATACCATAGCCTTCTCTTAAGGATAGTACAAACCACTAGGTCTCCAAAGCCCTAGCTAGGGAAAAGAATGAAAACCCTAACTCAACCAAGGAGCTACAATATACAAGAATCACTCCAACAAGTCCTTCAAGGAAAAACACCCTCTTCTTTTCTTCTTCTCCACCAGATATGTCCAAGTGTTTTTTCACAAAACCATAATCTCAAAGCTCCAAGGGATAAACCCTAACCCTAGAATTCCAAGATGATCCAAGATACTTCAAGAAGACATAAACTCCAACGACTCAAGAGAGAGAGATAAGATAAAATAAGATAAGATAATTGGACACTAAAGTAGGTTAGTAGGACTATTGAGTACAATGCTGTCAGTACAAAGTGGGAGCACTAAAACGACTCCTATAAAAGGCAAGATGTAGAAAGTAAAGTATGGATCCTAATCTATCCCTGGAAAGCCAAGCTCCGAAAAAGAAAAGCCGGCTAGAGAGATATCAAGTACAAATGGAGACTAAGAGAGAGAGAAGACTAGCGCACACTCTTCTCCAAGGTCACATCTCTACACAATAGTGAATATAAGAATGAGTGAATGATGTATGTATGAGAAGGACTCTCTCCTTCCTCTGCTCATATAAGAGGTAAGGGAGAGAAACAATACAATGTGGACCCAAGCCCTTACAAGCAATCTACAATGAGCACTTGTAGGCCAACACAGGTAAAGCACTCCACTCCAACTTACACGTCATGCTCCAAGGTGATGTCATGCACAATAAGGGCTCCAAGATGATGTAGTTACACAAGGTGTCTCCACACTTTTTTGTCATAAGCATCCACTGACCTCATCAATCCTCCTAAGCCATGTACTCCACTGGGTTAGTAGCCCCTGTGAGAACACTATCGTAGCCTAGGCATCCTTGAGCGAACTCCATGCCTCCAAATAGGAATCTAAGCAACCTCATGCTATCTAGGGCCCGATGCCCTCTTGTAGGATGCACAATGCTCCTCCTCTCAAGTAAGGCATTCTCCAAGCAAGTGAACCTCTTCATGTAGCCATCATGAAGGATGTTTACCAAATTGTTAAGAGATTTGCGAAGCGCTAGGGAATAATACCAAGCCAATACCTAACTGAGGTAAAACAATCTGAACAAGCTATCTCCATCGTGCAAATCCATCACAGACCATCTCCCATATGCCTGTTATCCCCTAGCCTAGGGATAACTAAGGAGATTATGTCTTGAGGCCCACAGGTCGTAGACATGGAGTGTCGAGAACCATATTGACTTGAGCCTGGCCCTGGAGGGCCCATCTTTCTTCTTTAGCGCCTCCATCCCGTCAACAACAACAACATCCATCCCATCGGCCTGGTCCTTCAGCAGCAATGGGTCTTGCTCCATGAGGTAATGAGTCCGGGTATCATGGTATGTGTCACTCTGATTCTCAAAACATTTGAATATGTGCATTTAATTCTTTTTTTTTGCTTCATGACATGTACTTGGACTTTATGCCTTTCCACTTGTCCACACCTGGGGGGAATGACACGATGCCCTAGCAAGTTGGTTCCCTTTGGATTTGAGTTTCCACTGGGTGGGTTCATGAAAGGCCATCGTCCATTCCCACCATACTTATCACTTTCCATCATCTTCCCTCTCATCCATCCCCTGCATTGGTTCGGGCACTGGGTTTGCCAAGCTAGCAAAGGGTTGTACCTTACCTTATGGGAAGAAGGGGCTAAAGGCCCAGAGGGTAAAAGTAGTTGGCAAAAGATAAAATCCAAAAGAACAAAACCTTCAGATGCTTCGCCCAGGGATCCCCAAGAAAGCAATAAAAGGCTTCTCAGCAAGAAATGGAGGGACCCATAAAATAATAAAATCAAGACCTAGTTGGAGG